>PISX010037541.1:0-10976 GCA_004024625.1 Mellivora capensis
TCTTGAAGCATAGTGAAAGGATCAAGAAGCTATCCCATTTATTCAGTTGTAACTAAAATTTTCAGTTTTTATCCTGTAATCTAACTTTTAACCTCAAGTCTTGTCATCACCAAAAACTCAAAAGACACATCTACTGTGGGAATTATATTAATCCATTCAACTATGGAAGCGTATTTATTTCAAAACAATATGAATAAGTTAGTTACTGCTTCTGAGTGGAAATGAATGCATATAGACAGCAGAGTCCAAGTTTAAGCTGCAAATGACTCTTGTATGTAAAAACTGGTGAAGGAGAAGAATATGGCAAAGGAGAGCATAAGGGGATCATCTGAAATTGGGGGTAGGGGAGTATGGTAGAGTCCTAGAAGCCATGAGAAAGAATTTTCAATAATGGGAATGTGGTGGATCTAGTTGAATATTGAGTAAGTTAAATGCAGAAATATCATTAGCAATATGGTGACCTTGACCTTGAAATATCATTAGCAATATGGTGACCGTTTTTAATAGAGTAGTAGGAAAATGATGAGCTTGGGTTGGATCAAAGTGTGACTGAACACATTAAATTGGAGATAGCTGTGCAGACAAATATTCTGGGCAGGTTGACTCTAGGATAGGTCAAGGATAGGGCCAAATAGTTGGAGATAGTGTGGAATTGGATGTTTTATACTTTTTTCTCTTTTGCTTCTCTTTTGCATAATGGTGGAAGATACCAGAAGATGCTGTTACAACAACATAATTGCCATGAAAAGGAAGGAGAGAAGAAATTAAAAAGCAGAGTTGTGTGGAGAGTTAAGGGGAGGGGCTTCAAAGCACACATGGAAGACAGGCCTTTGGTAGAAGGAAAGATATTCCCCTTGCAGTGAAGAAAGAGATGAATGGAGGCAGGATTATAGATTTGTTGAGGAGAAGATAAAGACAGTGAGAAATTAGGTGAGGTCAGCAGCTGGGAGTGAATATTGAAAAAAGGCTAGGGAAAACTGGGGGAACTGAGTAACAAAGATAATCTAAGAAATAATCTCACTTTGTTTTTTTCTTTCTGGTTTTGTTGTTCATCATGAATACAAGTGAAACAAATAAAACCATTTTAAAAATTCTTCCCTAACAATAGTCAACATTTCTGCTTTAGCTATTGCTTCTGTACATTGTAGGGTTTATCTAAATTTGGTGTTTGTGTCAAGAGGTGGTTGACAAAAATCAATTATAATGGATTAGTGTAGTATTTAGTTTGGTCAAATTAAAAAAAAAGCAGGTGAGATTATATTGCTAGAGAGGAAGTTGTGAGGCTGTAGATGAAGTAGATTGTTTTTGATGAAGGGGATATTTGGATGGGCAGCTTCCAACTGATATTGCAGAATTGTTACAATGGCTAATGGGGGACTCCATGCAAAATATAAAGAACAGGATTGTTAGGCAAAAATGAGATGGTAACTCAGTTTGAACATAAGAATAGCCTGAAGGTACATCTATTCATTCATCACTGCTTAGTGACTTTTTCTAGAAAATCCAGAAGATCACAGTCAAATAAATGTCCATAACTGAAGCCAAGAAAAACTATAGGTTGGCAAGTTAGAGAAAATTGGCAAAAGAACAGTTGGAAAAGTGTGATTGTAACAGCTGGTTATAAGGTTTTGACTTGGAAGAGAGGCAAGTGATGCTAGAATTAGAATTGGGAGAGAATATGCTACAAAAGGGACAACTGGAGATCTCCATCTTGGTAAGGATAAAAATCTAGTTTCATAGAAATTTAGAAATTGGAAGTAGAAAGCATCAGGGGAACAATCAGACAGTGGGAGTTTGGAATTGATCATCCTAAGGAAAAATTCAAATGATAGTGAAATGTACACTGTAACCACTCATGTGAGCGACTGGAACCTACTGATATGGAGGTCACTGTACCTGAGAAACTAAATTTAAGCCAGAGTGAAAGGAATATCAAATAGTCAAATGAAACACCACGTATTTCTTCTGAGCAGCACCAAGAAATTTCACGTGTTATTTTTAGTGCTGAGTGACAAAAGTTAAATAACCAATTTATTTTCCTAAACTTTTGATTAATTTCCTTACTGGAGGCTATCATAAAGAAAATTGACAATTTCAGAATTTGATATAAAGGTCAATCATATATTAAATGTCATTTCTAAGACAAGAAATTGAGTCTTGACAGTAGAATAGATTCAAGGAGAACCACCAACTTTGTCCCCTGTTAATGCAGGTTAACTGTAGATTCCCTTGCCCCTGCACACCAGAAAATAATTCTTAGCTACAGTAATTATTTGAAATAAGTAAATAAAGACAAAATCTTCTCATGGAAACTGTTAAAACTGTCCTGAAATTGAGTAGGAAAACATGTGTGTGTGTGTGTGTAGTGTGTGTGTGTGTGTGTGTCTGGACATGTGCTCATACACATGACTTCAGATTTTGGATTAGTTTTGGGTATCAGTATATATATTGTAGACAGATAAACCTGAAATGACAGTAACGAAGGACAACTTTTAAATGTTTTTCAAATTATAGTCCAAAGGGAGATGCCAGAAAAGCATGCATTTGCTATGAACAAATCTAACATTTACAAAATCCTTTATACAAATAGTAAATTAAACAGGTTGATTACTCATTTTGCAAAATATCTGTTATAATATTCCTTTAAATGTCAAGTTTCTTCATTGAGCTTTAACAATTGGATAGTTCTTATGGAGCTCAGTTATTTTGTAAATCAAGATATTGATATATGTTAAAATAAACTTAAAAATAAATTCTTGGAATAGAATAAACTTTTCAAAGATATCAATAAGAACTTAGTAACTAGAGAAGCAGATATACTAAATAAGGGGAAATTCCATGCACTGAATAAAATAATACATAGTCTTGGAGATCTAGAACTGACATATAGATTCTCAAGATGAAAATTAGTAAGAGAAACATAACGGATGAGAAATTATGAAGAATTCTTAATGAAAAATATGCCATGTTAAAAATATGTTCCTTTAAATATACTGGTTTTATTATATATTAATATATGTGTGAAAATACAAAATACTGTTTTAAACCTAGTATTTCTGGAGTTTACTATGACTAATAAAGAGAAAGAATAAAAGTTAGAAAGTATGGTATTCCCAGAGTCTCCTACCTGTGAGAAAAGAATAATTATGAGTGGAAAAAGAAGGATGTGATGGTCAGTGGGACAGAAGAGCTTTTCCTTATTCTGATTTGAATGCAGGCATTCTTAGACAATTTTCCAGTTAATGTTAAATTAAGTTAAACTACATTATGAGTTGAAGATGTGGAAGCATGTAGACCATCACTTCCGAGGGACCACAAGTACTATCAACAGAACTTTGACAACCTCTACTCTATTTATAGGCCAAAATGAAAAATATATGTGTTTGCTTAGACCAGTGTTTGGAACCTAGAGGTTTATAAAAAAGCATCTGGCATGCAGATTACTTTTGCTTGGCCTACAGAGATTTAAAAATATGTAAACATTTAAAAATTGGGAAATTTTATGTGAAAACAAATTTTCTGGCTTCATTAGAAAAATCATAATGTCTGGTGACACTGAGAATTGAGTAGCAACTGGCCCCTTTTCCCTGAGGCTTGAACTCTATTCTCCATAGTCCATTCCTCTTACCTGGGTGTCTGCTTACACCTGCCACTTAATTTACTTTGTTGGCACTTGTAAGCATTTGATTCTGAGATGCTTTGTTCAGAATGTAGGTTGTGAATACGAAGCACTTCCTGTAAATCCCATCATTTAACAATATGTGAAATTTATCGCTTTATCCATATGTAGAACCATATTTTACCAACATGTAAATTAGAAGTATGAAAAGTCTTAAAGCCCAGGAAATAAGGGATTAAATGTAGCTTTGCCTATGCCTGTGAAAATGCCAAGGAAGTAGAGAACAGAAAAATATCAACCTTGTGTGCTTGTGTTCAATAAGACATAATTGTAGGATGCATGGCAAAAGTAAAATAAAATAGTTAATAAGAAGAATGAGAAGTGTTCTATAAAATGGTCAATTGACTGTGGAAATACATTTCACTTTCCTTTCATTATTTCACATCTCAACTTCCCTGTTCAATTAATGCAGTAATGAGAGTCTTTCTCATTTTCTTATTCCTTTGTCTTCAATTAATTAATGCAGTAAATTAGTAAGAAGTCAAATTTAAGAGAAATTTCTTATAGAGAACAATTAGGTCCACGGAAAAGATTTTGACTAGAATTTAAATAAGTAAATTAAATTCATAAAAAATGATAACCAGAATTATCATATTGTATTTTGTAATTTCTTTCACAGTTTTGGTTGGATATTATTTACTTACCCTCATTTAATGGGCACAGAGATTCAGCTTTGTGAGATGAAAAGAGTTCTGGAAATGGGTGGTGGAGATGGTTGTACAACAATGTGAACACATACTCGGTACTACTGAAACTGTACCTAAAAATGGTTAAGGTGACAAATTTTAAGTGCATTTTACCACACACAAAAAAAAGAAATAGAAAAGAATAAAAAATAATATATTGAACCCAGCGGAAGGATTTTATGGAATCCCAAATAAGGAAAGTCTGGTCTTATTTTTTAGTTAATATAATAGAAGCGAATACAAAGGACTGTGGGTGATTGAAATCCAGAGGTTTCCTCACAAAGGTTAATTGAGGACATGGCAGGGAAACAATTGTAGGGTGCAAAGCTTACAAATGTAAAGTCCTTGTTTCTCACCAACACTGGTAGATATCCTGGTATAGAGTCTGTGAGGCTGACTTTCCATGAAATTTTGAAATATTCCATCTTAGAATCCTTCAACTTATCTTTAAGAGAATTTGAAGTATCTTTATTTATTTTTTTAAAAGGTTTTATTTATTTGACAGAGAGAGACACACCAAGAGAGGGAACACAAGCAGGGGGAGGGGAAGAGAAAGAAGCAGACTTCCTACTGAGCAGGGAGTCTGGCACGGGGCTTGATCCAAGGACCACAGGATCATGATTTGAGCCAAAGGCAGACACTTAACCACTGAGCCACCCAGGCACCCCTGAAGTATCTTTAAAGTAGTATTACATAAACAATGAATCTTGGAACACTGAAAAAATAAAATTAAATTTTAAAAAAAAGTAGTATTACAGAAACAGATTTTTTTTAACTTTGCTGATGCAACCTCTACTATTCTCTTTTTGATTTAGGCTTTTATTTCTGAGAACTTCTGGTCTCGGCTTCTAGTTAGAAGAAAAATGTCTTTTTCCATTAAGATATTAATGGATCTTCATCAGAGAAAAATGAAGGAGAAAGAGAGACAGAGATAGAAAGAGAAGATTGAGACCAAGTCTCAGATGCTGAGAATCTAGTGAGAGCCAAAAATATCCAGCTGTGAAAAAAGGAAATGATAAGATGCACCCATTTTATTTCAATCAGGATTTCTTAACAGCTGAACTATTGGCATTTTGAGCCAAATAATTCCTTATTAGTCTCCACTCACTAGATGACAGTAATGTCCCCTCCCTGAGCACTGGCAAAATGTCTCCTAGGGACAAAACTCTTCCCAGAAAAACTAGTGCTCTATATTTTTCCAGTCTCTCAGAGGTAAATTTTTTTAAGATGCAACCATTTTCAATGTAAAGTTGACTGACTTAAACAAAAACTATCTAAGTTTTTATAACTCAAGGAGTCTCTGTTTTAATGTATTTTTATTTTAACTTCTGATTAAAATTACTTAAACCATATCATTTAAAAAATTTAATTCTTCATTTCACAGAGTATGCTTAAATATGTTGAGTTAAAACATAAAACTCCAAAGCAAAGAAATGTATCCACAAGGGCAGGAAGTTCTGATCAACCAATATCTAATATCATGTGGTATAATGATGTGCCTATAGATGCATAACACTTGTTTGCCTGAGTTTTTAAAAATTTTACTTAATAGGCATAATGTTTTCCATTCAAATATAACACCTTGGTAAATACTGATTTATAATTATGACATAACTCAAAAGAGTCATCACGTTGAATAAAAATACTCATATTTTTATTCTCATATTTTTAGAAAATCATTTTATGACAGTTTATAGTATCATCTTCAAATAATTGCTGAAAATAATGCTAAATGCAAAGCATGATGTTTGTCACTGTGAAGGATTCCAAGAATTTCACATGTTGACATGATCATTTAATAATGTGTCTTAGAATTATTACTTTCAGTGATTAAATAGACTGAAAAAAGGGAAGCATTATTTCTTATTAATCATTATAATGAACAATGGTCTCAACATATATTTTACTTTCAGATTAATCTCCTTTTCATTGACTATTAAAAGATCGAATTAAACACTTAATTGTACAGAATATTGCACCAAGTCATGTACAAGTTAAATTCAATGATCATCCTTTATGAATTGGCCACCTTCAAAAATACTCTGCTGTAAACCACACTATTAAATTTAGAGTACTATATTCTCTGTGAGTGTCCCTCTGACCCTAATATTAACCCCATTCTCAAAGAATAATTAGCTATCCCTTATTTTGTGCTGTATACATTCTATAGTTATTCAAATTACACTGTATTATAATTTTTAAACCAAAATCTTTTTGCCACTGTCTTATAGGTCAACAACAGAGAATTATTATTATAAAACTATGTTACTTATCAGAATCTCTCAATGCTAAAGTTGGCAAATCTCTGAACTTCCTGAAATCCAATAACTTTGCATTTAAAAATGAAAAACTAAGGCCCAGAGAGGAAATCATCAGTACAACTTACGTAATGGTGGAGCCAAGACTTAATCAGAATCTTTAGGTCCCAAATCTTCTACTAAATTGCTAAAAGGATGCTTCCCAGAAATCTAGAAGTATCTTAGCTATTTCTACATTATTTCTGATAGAGAGTACCTGAGTTGGATCTTGTTGCCCAAGTTTCAATCAATGTAAAGAATTTCTACCTCCCTAGCCCTAAAGGTTCTGGTGTCATTCATCTATTGTTAGAGATTAAGAATATTCTCAGTTACTAGTAAAGACTTAACCTGAGTTACACAATAGGGAGTTGGATAGCTCTTTGGAGCAACTGCATAACTTGAATTATAAAACTATTCCCAAACATTGTGAATATCTTATTTCATTAAGTAAATCAAGAAAGTACTTCATTCCAACTAGATTTACTGCCTAGGTAAAGCAGTGATGTCAATGGCCACATTCTGGGCTTCAAATGACCACAGGAACTCAATAAAATTTCCAGTGGATATCAGGGTCAAATTATAAATTGATTTATACTGAACATGACTGATTTGGAAAATGACATTTGATTTCTCTCTTTAACAGAAAGGTAGAGCCCAAGCTTTTTGAAAACAAATGTATTGACTGCATATTGTAGCTACATCTACAAGCTCTTCTAAATTTTGACATTGGTTCATCAGAAGGAAGTATTGTTTTATTTTGAGTCAGTCCTGCTGGAAAAATTTTATTTGTCTCCTTTTTCTCTGGTGTGACTTCAAAGTATATTCCAAAGAGCAAATCTCATTTGGAAGATCTTCTGGATTCTTGGTCCTAATTCTAATGTCCTTATAAAGGCTTCCCTGCACCAACCAGCAACTCTTGGACACCAGATGTGTTCCTACAATTCAACTTAATTCTGATACTAACAACCTGGAGATACATCCGATTCCACATGTTAAGGGTTTAGTCCTACAAGACTGCATTCCACCACAGATACCAATCTCAAGCCCAGGTTGTTACCTGTGCTTTTGAGCAACTGGCTACAAATCAGAGCATCCATGATCCCCTCCAACACCTGCTGTTTCAATTAATTTGCAAGAATGGATCACAGAACTCAAGAAATGTGTTTGCTCAGTAGATTACCAATTTATTACATAAGATGTTAAAGAATACGGATCTACAGCCAGGTAAAGGGAAAAAAACAAAACAGGCAGGTATGGAGAAAGAGCATGGAGCTTCCAAGCCAACCAGGTATACCACTCTCCCAGCATCTCCATGTATTCACCAACCTGGAAACTCTTTGAATTCTGGCCTTTTCAGTTTTTATGGAGGTCTCATTAAATAGGTATTTTTGAATAAAACATTGGCCATTGGAGATTGATATAACCTCCAGCCCTTCTATTCCCCAGAGGTAGTCAGAGACTGAAAGTTCTAACCCTCTAATCCCATGATTGCTCTACTAAGGACCAACCCTGTCTGGTTCCCAAAGTCACCTCATAAACATAACAGAAGACTTCTTTATGGCTCTCATGATTTAGCAAATCCCAATAGTTTTAGGAAATCTGTGCCAGGAAAGAGGACAAAGACCAGAAATACATTTCCTATTATAAATCACAATATCACACCAGGCAAGCTAGGTTTCTGATCTCTAGTATATATTGTTTGACACAGTTTAGAGTCTCTGGATAGTTGATGCTGGTCTACTCTTTGAGCTGGTGACTTTAGCTCTTACCCCTGATGACCTGATCATCCACAGGCTGTTCTATGCTGTACAGTGTTTGGACAAGGGGGAAGATCAGCAAGGCTTGCTTCCTGGACTTCAAGTCTACATTGAGTATTATAATTATTTTTTATAGATTTATTTTTTCTGTAATACAGTCACCTCTTTGAAGGTAGAAAATACAAACATTTAAACATTTTTATATCTTCACATAACACCAAAGTTAGCACATAGAAGGCCTTAAATTTTGCATTTGTGATGAAAAGAGTAAGAAATGAGTATTCAATGGGTTATTATAGAAACAATTATCATCCCAAGTTGTTTATTTGTTTTTTCATTATTTCAATCAATTATTAATTAGGTTTGTTAGGCATTTCATCTTCTGGGCATGTTAGGAGATCTTAAAGATACAGAAAACAGACATAGTTTTGGTCTTAGTTTTCAGTTCCAAGCAGTAGTCAGACAGAAACATATGTGTAGACACAGTTATCATACCATGTTCTGCATTTGCCCTGCCTATTATCTTAGTCATAGCCAGCCACATGTGGTTATTTAACGCTTGCAATATGGCTAATGCCAACTAAAGAACTAAAGTTTTAATTGTATTTCATTTTGTAATTAATTAAAATATGAATTTGTATTATTTTATTTTATATTTTAATTTATATAGGTATGTGTGGCTTAGGGTTACTGTATTGGAGAACATAGGTTGGATAGCAATAGAAAAAAAATCAATGCAGTGTGGTACCCTCTGATTAAAATGTCAAGGTACAGTGTTGTCTAGAAATGGCACCATCCAGATATGGGGGTAGAGCTATAAAGGAAGTGTCATCTAAGGCCAAGTGTAGAGGGATAAACAGAACACAGGTAAAGATGTTTTGATTTAGGCAAAGGCAGTAGCCTTTATAAATCACAAAGATATGGGTCATTTGAGGAAGAGAAGTAAAGTAGTCATAGGAGAGGACTTTACTAAGAAAAGAAGTGAGGATAACTGGGTAAATATAGAAATGGAGTTTTGTGTGAAGGTGGTAAGAAGGTGATATTAATTTTATGAATAAATTCAATGCAGAACCCTGATCAACAGCTCTGTATCTACCTGGGAGGTTTACAGGGTTGAATGAAGCACTTGACTATGGGGATATAGTTCCTAGCTGAAATGAGACAGATATGGATGACCTCAGAGAATTAGACTTCTTAGGACTTGGAGACTGAGTGGATATAATAATTGAAAGAGATGTTTGAGTTTTAAGCATTAGTAACTAGCAGGCTAGTACAACTATTAATAGAAATAATCATATCAATCTACTTTGATGGAAGTTAATTACTCTTTCATAGGACTGTTGAAAAGGAATTAGATGATGCATACAAATATTTGAACATAGTGCCTGAAATATAGTAGGCAATTAATAAAATTGGGTGACCATAGAAATTTGCAAAAGAGTGGTAGACATCTCATTTTCTTTTCATGGAGTGTAGCAATTTATGCTGGAATAACATTGGCCTGAATCACACCCTTCTGAGTCCGAGTCTTGGCTAGTCCACATACTACCTTTTGATTAATCTTTCTGAATCTCAATTTCTTCATCTGTAAGTTGTAATAATGGATTTATCAGAGTAGCCTAAGTATTAGATAAAATAATAATTGTGACAGTTATTCAGTGTGTTAAATTATACATCAACAAACATTTACAGAACATTTACTGTGAGTTAGCCAAATATACTAACTTCTGGGACCACTATGAATAAAAAATAACATTGTTTCTTTTATTCAAACATTATCAAGCAAAAGGTCAGATACTACATAGCATACAATATGAAACGGACTCAAATCCACTTCAATATATGAAGCCAGCTCTTCATTATTCATCAGACAAACTAGCAATTCTTCCAGGTCTTATGGTTTTGGATTTTCTGTTTTTCTCAAGACTTTTCATATTTCAGTGTCATTGCCTCTGACACAGCCTTTCTCTGTTTTAAGCTATGAGGCTCTAGTCTAAGATTAAAGAACATCTGTCTTTTCTTTAAAAAAAAATATTTTAATGTCCAATGTCTGCATCAGATATTTTGGTTTTTAATAATTTTAATCCAATGTTATTTCAAGCTCTTTGGTCATCTTATTCTAAATAATTTTCTCTCTTCAATAAATGGTGCTGGGAAAATTGGACAGCTATATGTAGAAGAATGAAACTCGACCATTCCCTTACACCGTACACAAAGATAAACTCGAAATGGATAAAGGACCTCAGTGTGAGACAGGAATCCATCAGAATCCTAGAGGAGAACATAGGCAGTAATCTCTTTCATATCAGCCACAGCAACTTCTTTCAAGATATGTCTCCAAAGACAAAGGAAACAAAAGCAAAAATGAACTTTTGGGACTTCATCAAGATCAAAAGCTTCTGCACAGCAAAGGAAACAGTCAACAAAACAAAGAGGCAACCCACGGAATGGGAGAAGATATTTGCAAATGACAGTACAGACAAAAGGTTGAAATCCAGGATCTATAAAGAACTTCTCAAACTCAACACACACAAAACAGATAATCATATCAAAAAAT
>PISX010037542.1:0-10977 GCA_004024625.1 Mellivora capensis
CTGGGTGCTGCAGAGCAGGTTCCCAGCCGCGATCTCTGGGGACACCTGTGTGTCCTGCTTGTACTCAAAACCACAAGCGGCAGCTGTCTGGGCAGCTCCAGACCCCCAGAGAGGTTCCAAGCAGGGAAGGCACACAGAGATTTTCCCGCTGTCCCGAGCTGGGAGCAATCAGACTTTCTGGGTCCTAGAGAGCCCCCGAAGGTGCCCACGCGCCTCTCTCAGGAGAGGGCGTGGAGTGCGTCTCAGGCTCTGCTAGCGTGGCGCGGCACACTTGTGGGGACTGCAAAAGTCTGTTTCTGCTCCGGGAGGGTCCCGGCCCCTGCCACACGCCAAACGCCCTTAGGAGGTCTCCTCGCAGCTCAGCGACCAGGACCTGGTTTCTCCGCTGTGCTCTCTCTGGCTCAGCACCAGCCATGTCTGCCCTCTGTGGGGGACTTAATCCCCTGTCCCTAACAGTTCCAATTCCCACAATTTCACCCTATGATCTTTTCTCTTTTTGAGTGATTTTTATCGGTCTTCAAGTTAATGCTGGTCCCCAGTCTTAGGGGACTCTCGTATTGGGGTATTACTTCCCAATGCGTCTCCTCTGGTGGCTCCCTCCCCCTTTTGTTTATCTTCCAATACCAGTCCGGTGTTCCCGCTCCACTTTACCTGCCCACTGGCGTCTTCTGCTCCCGTAGAGATCCTGACGAGTAGAATTTTGATCTCAGGCTGATTTCATGAGTGATCGGAGTTCCTTGGTAGGTAATCAGCTCACTTTAGGGGACAGGTTGAACCAGAGCATCCTCCTAGTTCCCCGCCATCTTGTCTCGAAGCCTGTGCCTGCCCTTTCGAAGGAAACTCTGTCCGTCACAGTTGCCCAACCCCTCCTGATAAGGAGAAATCTGCAAGGCTCCTGAGCTTACCCATAGCTTAGATTTTCAGGCATCTCTCCCCAGAGGCCTGTTCTGGAATACCAACCAATTGGCCAAGTGAGGTCCTTGAGCCATACAACAGAACCCCTCTTGTCCCCATAAGGAATACATCCTCTTGGTTTCTGTGTCAAACCCTCAGGGTAGGAGAATCCTGCATGACCCATGAGGCCACGCCCAATCCAGTCGACTCCCTTGGGCTCAAACAAACTTTGCGATCTGCAGCCTGAGCCAGGTTTTCAAATAAGGCCCCTTGGTAGTTGGAAAAGAGCATGCATGTCTGGATTGCCATCCCCCTGGGCCTTAAAGCAAACCAAAGTTGGGGTTTTCCATGCACCCATACCCAGAGCCCATCTCTGGAATCCCCATTTTGTTGGACCCCCAAGATAGAAAACAGGACTCCTCCATTCCCCCAGAATGACTACAAACTCTTGGGAGCAGGGCAGAATCTCTAGAGAGTGAGAATCTTCCATGACACAATGAGGCCATCCTTACATTCTTTGGCCAACCTAGACACAAAATCCTGAGACAAAAGCCTGAGCTACCACCTCATACTCACCCTAATTTCAGATTCTGAGGATCTGCCCTTAGGGTCTGCAGATTGGGCCTGCCATCCGCTCAGCCCCAAACTTAATCCAAGTTTGTGTTTTCTGTCTTCTTTCCCCAGAACCCTGGCCCACACATCCTTAAAGCTGGGACCTCCGGAGCCACACCACAGGACTGTGCCTGCCCGCCCAAAGGAAACTGTGTCCTTTACAGTTCCCCACACCCTGCAGATTAGTAGAAAGCTGAAAGGCCCCCAAGGTCTCTACAATTTCATAGGCCGCCCTGAAAAAAAAAAAAAAAAGGCACAGTCTGACACACCCTGTGCATTGACCTCCAGTGAGACACCCAGGTAGATGGCCCTAGAGGCAGAAGATTGAACCTGACATGCCCCTACGTCCTAATCTGAACCTGAACAGGTTTTCAGGCAGCTGTCCCTAGAGGCCTGGTCTTGAATTCCAACGTGTGGGGTTTCTGGAGGCCCAAAACAGAACACCTCCTGGCCCAAAAGGGAACCTTGCTGTTTGGAGCTGTGTCCAATCCTCAGGGCCAGAGAATCCTGCATGGTCCCTGAGCCATGGCCACATTTCAAGTCTCCCTGGACACAATCCCACATTGTGACTCATCAGCATGAGACCCCATTTTAACTCAACCCCCTGGGTATCTCACCCCAGAGCCAGCAGATCGAACCTGCCTGGTTCCTAGGCACCAATGGGAAAGCGAGGTGGGGTCTCCAGGCATCCATACGTAGAAACCTGCTGTCAGTTCTATCTGTATGGGTGACCCTTGGGCCATCAAACAGGACATCCCCTGTCCTGCATAAGGAAACTTTGCTGTTTGGATCACGTTACAACCCCCAGAGTGGGAAAAACTCCATGACCTCATGAGGCCGCACCACCATTAGGCGGCCATCATGAACCTCAAATCTAGTCCGAGCGAATGTCTAACACTCGCCCAAACTTCAGATGATGGAGATCTCCATTCAGTCTCTGCAGTTTGGGCCTGCCGTGCCCTAGGCCCTAAACCAAACCCTACGTTGTGTTTTCAGACTTCCATACTCACACTCCTGGCCCACAAGCCCTCCAGATTGGGAACTGTGGAGACACAACCCAGAACTCTGCCTGCCCACCAGAAGGAAAAAAATGCCCTATAGTGCTGCCCAAAACTCCAAATGAGGATTTACCTGCACAGCCCTCGACGATTCTCCAATGTCATAGGCAGCCCTCTGCACTAATGCTGTCTGACACAGCCTGAGCACAGACATCGCGTCAGCCACCCTGACAGCTAGCCAAATACCCAGCAGATAGGAAATGCCTTGGCCCTATGCCATCATCTCTATCTTCCCTGGGTCTGCAGGCATCTGTCCCCAGACCTTATCACAAATCACTGCATATGGGAAATCTGATGTACCAAACAAAGTCCTCCTTCCCTGGGGCAGGAAGCCTTGCTGTTGGGATGGGTGTCAAGCCATCAGAGTAGGTGAAAGCTGCATGTGACATGAGGCCAGGCCCACTCTTCAGGGCCGCCTTGGGCACAAATACACATTGTTACCCTCAGCCTAAGCCCCGTTTTCAGATAAGCCCCTCAGGAATTGGATCAAAAGCCCACATATCGTGCTTGCCATGCCCCTAGGACCAAATCCTGACCCAAAGTGGGGTTTTCCAGGCGCTTGTAGCTGAGCCCTATTCAGGAATCCCTCTCTTTGGGGGACCCTGAGATAGAAAACAGGACTCCTTCCTTCCCACACAATGACCCCAAACTATTGGGAGCCAGGCAATATCCCCAGAGAAGGAGAATCTTCCATAGGCCCATGAGAGATCCCTTACACTCCAGGGCCAACCTAGGCACAAAATCCAGAGACAGAAGCCTGAGCTACTGTCTCGCACTCGCCCTAATTTCAAATCCCGAGGAGCTGCCCTCAGGGTCTGCATTTCGGTTCTGCCATACCCTTGGCCCAAACCCTAACCTAAGTTTGGGTTTTCAGAATTCTATCTCCAGAGCCTTGGCACACACACCCTCGAGGTTGGGGCCTCCAGAGCCACACCACAGGACTGTGCCTGCCCGCCCAAAGAAAACTGTGTCCTTTACAGTTGTCCACACCCTGCAGATTAGGAGAAAGTTGCAAGGCCCCTGAGGCCTCCCCAATTTCTTAGGCCGCCCTGAACAAAAATGCACAGTCTGATACACTGTGTGCATCAACCTTCAGTCACACACCCAGGTAGATGGATCAAGAGGCAGAAGATTGAACCTGACATGCCCCTATGCCCTAATCTGAACCCTAGCTTAGGATTTCAGGCATCTGTCCCCAGAGGCCTGGTTTTGAATTCCAACATGGGGGGGTTTCCAGAGGCCCAGAATGGAACACCTCCTGTCCCCAGAAGGGACCCTTGCTATTTGAAAATTTGCCCAATCCTCAGGGCCAGAGAATCCCGCATGGCCTCTGAGCCACTACCGTATTTCAAGATCTCCCTGGACACAATCCCACATTGTGACCCATCAGCATGAGACTCCATTTTAACTCAACCCCCTGGGTATCTCACCCCAGAGCCAGCAGATCGAACCTGCCTGGTTCCTAGGTGCCAATGGGAAGGCGAGTTGGGGTCTCCAGGCATCCATGTGTAGAAACCTGCTATCAGATCTTTATGTATGGGGGACCCTTGAGCCATCAAACAGGACACCCCCTTTTCTGCAGAAGGAAACCTCGCTGTTTGAAGCACGTCACAACCCCCAGAGTGGGAAAAACTCCATGGCCTCATGAGGGTCCCCCCTTTATTAGGCGGCAATCATGAACACAAACTCTGGCCCGAGTGAAAATCTGACACTAGCCCTTATTTCAGACACTGGAGATCTCGATTCAGTCCCTACAGATTGGACCTGCCGTGCCCTAGGACCTAAACCTAACCATACCTTGTGTTTTCAGACTTCCATCCTCACACTCCTGGACCACAAGCCCTCCAGATAGGGAATTCTGGAGCCACAATGCAGCCCTCTGCCTGCCCACCAGAAGGAAAAAGTGCCCTATGGTGCTGCCTCAAAACCCCAAATGAGGATCAACCTGCACGGCCCTCGGTGGCCCTCCAATTTCATAGGCAAACCTGGGCACTAATACTCAGCCCAGACCTCCTGTCAGGCACACAGACATCTGGCTGCATGTCCAGCAGATCAGAACTGCTTTGACACAAGGCTGTCAACTCAACGGCACCTGGGTTTTCAGGCATCTGTCCCCAGACTTTATCTCTAATCCCTGTTTATGGGGCACATGAGGCACAAAACAAAACTCATCCTTCCCCGTGGCAGGAAGACCTGCTGTTGGGATGGGTGTCAAACCCTCAGAGTAGGCAAAAGCTGCTTGTCCCATAAGGCTGCTCCCACTCTTCAGGGCCCCCTTGAGCACAAACACGTATTGTGACCCTCAGCATGAACCCCATTTCCAAATAGAGCCCCTCAGGAGTTGGACAAAAAGCCCACATATCAGGCTTGCCATGCCAGTAGGCCCAAATCCTGAACCAGGTTAGGGTTTTCCAGGCGCCCGTTGCCAGAGCCCTACTCAGGAATACTTCTTTTTGGATACCCCTTACAGAAAACAGGACTCCTCCTTTCCCCCAGAATGACACCAAACTATTGGTAGCCGGGCAAAATCCCCAGAGAGGGAGAATCTTCCATGGCCCCATGAGGCCACCCTTACATGGCGGGGCCAACCTAGACACAAAATCCAGAGACAAAAGCTGGAGCTACCGTCTCACACTCGCCCTAATTTCAGATCCTGAGCAGCTGCATCAGGGTCTGCAATTTGGGCCTGCCATGCCCTCTGACCTAACACTAACCCGAGTTTGTGTTTTCAGACTTCTGTCCCCAGTGCCCTGGCCCACACACCCTCGAGGCTGGAGCCTCTGGAATCACACCACAGGACTGTGGCTGCCCACTCTAGGAAACTGTGCCCTTTACGGTTGCACACACCCTGCAGATTAGGAGTAAGCTACAAGGCCACTGAGGCCACCCCAATTTTGCAGCCTGCCTTGAACAAAAATTCTCAGTCTGACATACCCTATGCATAGACCTCCTGTCACACACCCCTGTAGATGGCCCCAGAGAGAGAAGATTGAACCTGACATTCCCCTAGGCCCTAATCTTAACCCTAGCTTTTGATTACAGGCATCTGTCCCCAGAGGCCTGCTCTCAATATCCAATATGTGGGGTTTCCAGAGGCCAAAACAGAACACATCTCATCCCCAAAAGAGAAATTTGCTATTTGGAGTTGTGTCTAATCCTCAGGGCCAGAGAATCCTGCTTGGCCCCTGAGCCACTGCCACATTCCAAAGAATCCCTGGACACAAACCCCATCAGCATCAGAATGCATTTCAACTCAACCACCTTGGTAGCTCGCTGCAGAGCCAGCAGATTGAAGCTGCCTTGTTCGGAGGTGACAAAGTGAACACAAGGTGGCGTCGACAGGCCTCTATATGTAGTACACTGCTGTGGGGCTTTTACATATGGGGGACTCTTGAGTCATCAAACAGGACGCCCCCTGTCCTGCAGAAGGAAACCTTTCTATTTGGAGTTCCTCACAACCCCCAGGTGGGAAAACCTCCATGGCCTCATGAGGCTGACCCTCCATTAGGCAGACATCATTGACACAAACTCTAGCCTGAGTGTTTGACACTTGCACTAATTTCAGATGCAGAGGATCTCGATTCAACCCCTGAAGATTGTGCCTGCCATGCTCTAGGCCCTAAACCGAACCCTAGCTTTTGTTTTCAGACTTCCATCCTCACACTCCTGACCTACAAGACCTCCAGATTCAGAATTCTGGAGCCATTACACAGCACTCTGCCTGCCTACCAGAAGACCACCATCTCTACTGAGCCTGGGTTTCAAGGCATCTGTCCCCTGAGGCCTGGTTTCCATTTTGTCATATGAGGTAACGTGATCCACAAAATAGAAGTACTCCTCCCCTGCAACAGGAAAACGTGCTATGGGGATGTGTGTGAAAACCTCAGAGTGGGAAAATCCTGCATTAGCCATGAGGCCCCGCACACAGTTGAGGGCCACCATGGGCACAAACCCACATTGTGACCTTCATCCAGAGCCACTTTTTCAAATAAGCCCTCTCAGGAACTTGACCTACATCCAGCATCTGAGGCCTGCTGTGACCCTAAGCCCAAATCCTAAGCAAAGGTAGGGTTTCGAGGCACCCAAACCCAGAAACCCTCTCTCGAATCCCTCCTTATTTGGAGCCCTGAATCAGAAAAGAGCATTCTTCCTTTCCCCCACAATGGCACCATGCTATTTGGAGCTGTGCAAAACCCTCAAAGAGGGAAACTCTTCCATGGTCCTGATAGGTCCCCCAATAATGGCTCTGTGATCACAGGAGCAAGACAGATACAAAGCGAAGGTCAAACAAAACTTTATTTCCCACCAAGCATCGACTATCAAACCGACCATTTGGGGCCATCTCTTACAAAGAGGCGACCCCTCCCAGCCTCACAGACTAACCTTTATAGAGGAAAGGCCATGTGTGTGAGCCTGGCCACACACAGGTGTCCAATGAGATTGCCACACACAGAGAAAACTGCACAGTCCTGCTAGGTCACACACAGGTGGCCAATTGAATTCTAATTTACCCTAGTAGATATTTGAACTAGCTTATCACCTTGGCCAGAATTGGCGCCCAAAAGGCGTGGCTCACTCTCCTTGGTAGCTACGGAGACTGTATGCATGTCCCACTGATTGGATGTCTCTACCTGGCCTAATCTGCCCTTGTATCTGGCCTTTGCTACCTGGGACTGGTTTCCGGGACTTGCATTTAAGTAAGTTCCTCTGGGAGGGGCAGGGTTAATATAAGTTTACTCTATAAACAAAAAAAGGGCTCCCTCTGGCTGAGTAGGCCCTTAAATTGCCCCCTTTTCTTTGGAGATTAGTCAAATCCTTGACTCCTCAGCCAGTTCTAAGTTCTCCTGTTATAAGGGGTTATATTGAGCACGTAAGACTAACATTTTATTGCTCTAATTTTCTTTTACAAATGACATTAGGGTGTTTATAATGCAGGGGTCAAAATGTAACAGTGCACAGTCGGCTGATGAGTTAGCCATTCACCACTTTGCATAAACTTTTCCATTTTTCCTAATTCAGTTTGTCTAATTTCCCACTTATACTTTTTTGTCTTATGAAGTGACTCAGAAGCTCTTACACAAACAGGTAACAATAGGAGCAACAATGAACTCATAGACTTTTGAGTCTTAGCGTTAGTCCACAGTCAGCGGTGTCCACCGGCTGTGGCTTCCATCTCTGGGGGGTGTCCTCATCCTCGGCTCGTTTGACATGACCCCTATGAATACAGGCCCTGATGCCTTCTACTTTTACTGCCATGGGGGTGGTCAGGATGACAGTAAATGGTCCTTTCCTGCAAGGCTCCAAGTTTCCCACTTTATGGTGACATATCCAAACCAATTCTTCGGTTTGGTAAGGATATGGTTCCACCTCTGCCTCTGACTCAGTGTGGGCAGTTTGCATCCCTGTGTGGGCTCTGTTTAAGACAGACTGTAATGCCTGCAGTGACAGGTGTACAGGCTTATCAGTCACTTCTGCTATAGCAACCTATTGTAGCTGAGGGCAGAGCAGGGGGTGGGGGGTCTCCCAAACATTATTTCAAATGGGGTCACCTTGTTTAAGTAGGGTGTACATCGCGCCCTGAGGAGGGCGAAAGGAAGGAAATCCAGCCATCCACCGCCAGTCTCCACAATTAGCTTTGTCAAGGTCTCTTTAAGATTCTGGTTCATTTTCTCTACTTGCCAGGAACTCTGGGGCTGGTAGGCACAATGTAGTTTCCAATTAGTGCCTACAACCTTGACCAATGCCTGTGAGACTGAACTCACAAATGCAGGGCCATTGTCTGACCCAATCGTGAGAGGCAGCCCAAACCTAGGAATTATTTCTTCTAATAGCTTTTTGGCTACCACTCCTGCTGTCTCATGTTTGGCGGAAAAAGCCTCTACCCAGCCCGAAAAGGTATCCACAAAAACTACCATATAATTGTGCCCTTATTTCCCAGGTTTCATTTCTGTAAAATCTATTTCCCAATAAACTCCTGGTTCCTTACCTCTTTCTCTTTTCCCTTTTCCCATTCTAGTTCCTCCCACACTAACTGCCTGGCATTGAGCACATCTATCAACTATATCCTGAACCATATGCCCTAATTTAGAATTCTGGAACTGCTTGCCTATAAGTTCCTTGAGTTTGCGTGTCCCCAAATGAGTACCCTGATGTATCTGGTCTACTAACTACTTACCTAGTCTTCGAGGAAGAATTAACTTTCCTCTTCTAGTCTTATCCCAGTCCCCTTCATAGTCCGATTTAACCCATTTTTGTAAATACTTTAAATCTTCTTCTGAATAGTTTGGTTTTTCTGGTAGGGCTGGAGCCGGGAGTGTAACCAGCTCTTGCACTGTTTCTCGGGTTCCTTGCTTTGCGGCTCAATCTGCTAATTGGTTTCCTTTTGAAATCAGGTCAGTCCCCTTTTGGTGTCCTGGTCAATGCATAATGGCCACCTCTTTTGGGACCCAAATAGCCTGGAGGAGAGCCAATATTTCTCCTCTGTTTTTAATTCCTTTTCCTTCTGCTGTTAATAGGCTCTTTTTTTTTTTTTTTAATAAATAGCCCCATGTATATGGAGAGTAGCAGAAGCGTACCTGTTGTCCATATAGATGTTGGTGGTTTTACCTTTGGCCATTTGGAGTGCCTTGTTGAGGGCAATCAGCTCCTCTTTTTGCACTGATGATCCATGTGGCGGGGCTACCATCCAGAGTTCCTGCCCAGGGGGAACCACCACAGCCCCCGCATACCTCTTTCCATTGATCATGTAGCTACTTCTGTCTGTGAACAGAGTCATCTCCACATCCCTTAGGGGAATGTCTCTGAGTTCCGGCCTTACTCCTCTGACGTGGGTTAGGACCTCCCTGCAATCATGTGGATGGTCAGCCAGCTCCTCTGGCAACAGCGTGGTTGGATTTAGCACTGTCAGGGGCCGCAAGGTCACTCTTGGTTCATTGAGGAGGGCCTGATACCCTGTCACTCGGGCATTTGCCATCCATCGGTCGGTGGAGTCTGGAGAAGCCCTCGATAGCGTGGGTGGTGGTCAAGATGAGATTTTGACCCAAAGTCAATTTACTTCCATCCCTGACCAGGAAGACCGTGGCAGAAATTATGCGGAGGCAGTGGGGGAACCCAGCCGCTACTAGATCTAGTTTCTTGCTATGATAGGCTACTGGCCTTTGCCAAGGCCCCAGAGTCTGAGACAAAACTCCTTTGGCCACCCCTGCTTTTCCATTCACATACAAGTGGAAGGGCTTGGTAACATCCAGGATGGCCAATGCTGAGGCATTCAGTAAGGCTGTTTGTAATTCCCAAGATGCTCCTTCTACCTCAACTGCCCACTCTATCATAGTGAGCCCCCCTTTTGCCATTTCATAGAGAGTCGGGCAATCTTCGCAAACCGAGGTATCCAAAGCCTACAGTAGCCCACCATCCCAAGAAACTCCCTCACTTGTTGGGACGTAGTGGGGTGGGGGTATCGAGTGATCACCTGTTTCCTGGACTCAGACAGTGAATGCACTCTCTCGTGGAGATCAATGTCTAGATAAGTGGCGTGGCTCTGACAGAGCTGTGCTTTCTTTGCTGACACCCGATACCCTTTTTCCTGCAGAGTCTGTAGGAGAGCTCTCCTCTCCTGCAAACATGACTCATAGTCCTCAGCGGCTATTAGCAAGTCATCAACATACTCTAACAGAGTGACTCCTGGGTTGGAGGTTCTGTACTCATGCAAATCCTTGTATAGGGCCTCGTCGAAGATAGTGGATGAATTCTTGAAACCTTGGGGAAGTCTTGTCCAGGTGAGCTGGCCTTGGAATCCTTCCTGTGGGTCAGGTCACTCAAAGCAAAGAGAGGCTGATATTCCTTTGCTAAAGTTATGCAGAAAAATGCATCTTTGAGATCTAAGACAGTATAGACAGTTCTTTTGTGGCCCAGGAGGGAGGGGAGAGTACTGGGGTTAGGCCCCATTGGGTGGTTATCTTCAACCCATTTGTTAACTTCCCTCAAGTCCTGAATGGGTTGGTATTCCACGGCCTTGGCCTTTTTGACGGTCAGCAAAGGTGTGTTCCATGGAGATTTGCCAGGAACTAGGACCTCGACATCTCGGTGGTGGTTAATGTGTTTTCTGATCCCTTCCTTTGCCTCCCAGGGAGGTAGTACTGCCGGATGTGAACAGACATAGCTGTTGCTTTTAATTGTACCACCACTGGAGTCTGTCTCTTGGCCAAGCCAGGGGGTTTCCCTTCTGCCCAGACTTTGGGAAACTCTACCTATAGGGTTTGGAGAAGGCTCCCTTCTCTTGTCTCCTCTGGTTCTGAGACTGGCTCACAAAGAAGGTATTCATCTACTGCTGCCACAAACATCTGCACAGTGGGTTGTCTCAAGGTTACAGTCATATCTCCTTCTGAGAACTGAATGCCAGCTCGTAGTTTGTGGA
>PISX010037543.1:0-10871 GCA_004024625.1 Mellivora capensis
ATCTGTTTGATCTTTTCATGCACTCTGTTCCTTGTTTGTAAAGGAGGAAATACAATGCTTACCTTGAGAGGTCACTAAAAAACCTGTAATATATGATATGTGGTCATATCTCCATATACAATGCCACTTCTGTAAGTATATACAATATACTTAAAATGACTTCCATCTTCACAGCAGGTACTCCCCAAATGGTGTGTACTTTCTCTCCTTCCATTTGCTTGCATCATAGCATCCAAAGGCCAGACAGAACCTCTGTCCCTTTGCCTGAGCACCTGTCAGAGTAGTCTTTCACTGCCAGAGGCCACTTTGCCCACCTAGTTATTCCTGGGGAATTAATTCTACCTGGAAACACACCTCAAGCCAATGGAGGGCATATGGCATATGTTATCCCAGCTTCTTCACCCTTCCATGGGACTACTTGTTCTCTACCAGAGATCCCTAAAGGTTTAAACTCCAGTTACCCACAGCATAATTAATCTGTAACATACCCTCTGTTAGTTCTTTTTCCTTCCCTATTCACCTACTAGTCTTTTCTGGGATCATCGAATGGCCAAACTACTTGCACTAGAATCTTTGTTTCAGTTGCAAACTCAGTAGAGCCTGATCTTTGTTTGCAGCCATGATGAATGCCATAAGTCAAAAGGACTACTTTAAGCTTGAAACCACCTAGAAAAGTTTAGTTTTATTTGCATCCAGTACAAATGTTGTAATAATCTGGAGTTTAATTTTTTAAAATTATGTCCGATATAACCTAAAGAGTAGTTTACCTTTACAGATCAGAGGCAGTTATAACTGATACACAGTAAGTGTATCTTTGTGCCATCCAGGACATTATAATTTGCCTTTTGATGTTTTTAATATATTTAATCATTTTTATCTAGTTATATACACCATATACCAGACTTCCTAGAAGTATCTAATGATATAAGGAATACCTTTTAAGACAGGAAATTTTATGGGATGCCTGCGTGGCTCAGTCGGTTAAGCATCTGCCTTGGGCTCAGGTCATGATCCCAGGGTCCTGGGATTGAGTCCCGCATCAAGCTCCCTGCTTAGTGGGGAATCTGCTTCTCCCACTGCTTGCTGCTTCCCCTGCTTGTGCTCACTCACTCTCTCTTGCTCTCTTTCTGACAAATAAACCTTTAGGGAAAAAAAAAAGATAGGAAATTTTACCAAAATACCAGTAAAATTATATTCTGAAAGGATGGCACAAAGTCTTTCACCATGAATTTGTGGCTGATAAAATACTAAAACAAATATACTAGCTTATATAGATGTCACATGAATGATATATGTTATCACTGCTATGTCTACTTTACATTTGCAGGCATACATCAATAAGAACCTCAAAGACCAAATATCTTGGTGCTCCATGGTACCAACCAATGAGGTAGTGATAGAGGGAAAGTAGATGTTAAATTGCCTATGACTGAAGGAAATTATCCCATCCAATAAACCATTTGACTTTCCTTATAGTCTATATGTGTGAGGGCAGATTCTTCAGAGAATAAATATTTAAGGAATGATATGATCAGAGGAAATATGGCAGAGAATACCATCAAGAGGAAGATAATCCAGAAAATCATTACAATGAGAACACAGAACAAAGTTCAAGGTGGTTTGGAAGAGTGGAGGAAACTTTTACAAAAATGTTGGCACCCTATTAGGTGTTTGTGTCTTGAATTCAGTGTCATGAATAGCCTATATGATTCAGATAAGGTCTGAAGCATTTAACATGCTCAAAAGTATTTGTTGAATAAATAGATGGATGAACGATTGAATGAATAAATGATAGGGACATAGCCCAGGAGAAGATACTCCACATGGTAAGAATAATCGTAATTTTTGTATGTATTTCCTTTTTCCTGATGGTCACTCACTGTATCAGTTTTCTGCCATTGTATAGCAAGATACTACAACTTTAGTGGTTTACGACAACAGATAATTACTAATCTCACAGTTCTATGAGTATAATTCAGGCACGGCATGGCTGGTTCTCTTAGGATCTCACAGAATTTAAATCAAGGTGTTGGCCAGAGCTGAGACCTCACTGGAAGGTCAGAGTCTGAGCTTCCTGGTTATCAGCAGATTTTAGTTTCTTGCAGTTGGAGGACTGAGCTCCAATCATGTTGTGTTATGGTGCATGGCTTTTTGTGTTTTTTGTTTTGTTTTGTTTTCTGGCTCTCTGCCAGTTCCTCCTCCCACCAGTGGGGAAGCTATTCTCAGTTCCCTTGCTATGCTGGCCCCCTCTAAAACAAGACTGTGTGTGTCTTCAAGGCCAATAGGAAAATCTCACTCTATAAGTTGGCTAATTCTAGGTCTTATGTAACATAAAGTAATCATGGAGTGACTTTCCTGTTGTGGTAGTCTCACCCACACTCAAGGGGAGGGTGTTTATGAAGGGCATGTATATTGGATAGGAATCTTGGGGCCATCTGAGAATTCTGCCACAGTCACATAAAGAACAACATCTGCACATTCAAGTGTATCCAGTGGGATATCCAATTGGGCTTAAATTTGCAATTTATATTCTTTAGCACTACAGTAGTTAAATGTGAGTAGCTGGAACATAATGTTTATGTATTAGATATCTTGAACTGTAGACTCCCTTAAAAACCCTTCAAGACAGAGTAAAGTGGGACACCTGGTGGCTCAGCCTTAAGTGTCTGCCTTCAGCTCAGGTCATGATCTCAGGGTCCTGGGATCAAGCCCCACATCAGGCTTCCTGCTCAGTGGGGAGTCCCTTCTCCCTCTCCCTCTGCCCTTCCCCCTGCTTGTGCGCTCTCTCTTCCCCATCTCCCCATCAAATAAATCTTTAAAAATAAATTAAATTTAAAAAGATATACACAAATGATGCCATGCCTGCAATACAATGCAGATAAGTAGGTGAGAGTAGTTAAAGTGATATAAGAAGAAAGTGAAAAAAGGGATGCCTGGGTGGATCAGTTGGTTAAGCGGCTGCCTTCGGCTCAGGTCATGATCCCAGCGTCCTGGGATCGAGTCCCGCATTGGGCTCCTTGCTCAGCGGGGAGCCTGCTTCTTCCTCTGCCTCTGCCTGCCACTCTGTCGGCCTGTGGTCGCTCTCTCTCTCTGACAAATAAATAAATAAATAAATAAATAATAAATCTTAAAAAAAAAAAAAAAGGTCATCTTTAAAAAAAAAAAAAAGAAAGTGAAAAAGGTACTAGAACTTCAGGTTGTTCAGGTTCGGTAGTAGTCTTTTCCTGGACAAAGTGGAATTAGGATAGTTCTTATGATGAGAGCAGAACACACCCAGTCAGGGATGGAAAGATGAGGTGACTTGCTGATCACCAATTCAGAAATGTAAGTTGTAATACACAGTTATATCAAAGTAAAAAGAGAAAGAGTTAATGCATCCTGGACAATGTTGAGGACAGGATGGGAATACTGAACATGAGATGCACACCCACATCCCTTTTTTTTTAAGATTTTTTTTATTTATTTGAAAGAGAGAAAACACAAGCAGTAAGGAGGCGCAGAGAGAGAGGGAGAAGCAGGAGGGGCTCCATCCCAGGACCCTGAGATTATGACCTGAGCCGAGGCAGATGCCCAACTGACTAGGCCATCCAGGCGCCCCCCACATCCTACTTTTTTTTTAAAAGATTTTATTTATTTGAGAGAGAGGCAGTGAGAGAGCATGAGCGAGGAGAAGGTCAGAGGGAGAAGCAGACTCCCCGTGGAGCTGGGAGCCCGATGTGGGACTCGATCCCGGGTCTCCAGGATCATGAGCCGAGCTGAAGGCAGTCGTCCAACCAACTGAGCCACCCAGGCGTCCCATCCCACATCCTACTTTTAGCAATAGAGTTTGAGAGCATTAAATGTGTAAAAGACCATAGATGCCATCTAGGCACATAAGTCAAGATCACACAGAAGCTACCTACTCTTCTTACCTGCTTCTACCCAGACCACTGAGCTGACAGGCCAGCGGTGAAGCCTAAAATCAGTTAAGGCAGAAAAACATCCTATTTGGGAGCAGAAGTGTCTTTCCTTGGCAGCTCCATTGATGAACTCAACTCCATCTACGCATTCCTCATGCTAATTTCACGATGGGATAACATATAGTCAGAACATTCTGTGCCGCTTCCAGTCGGCAAACGGGAGAAGAATTAGGCATAAACAGTCAGCTGCAAGAGATTGGGAGCAGGGGACAACAGTGGAAAAGACTGCTGCCCCGAGTAACTCCACAGTCTCACTTTTATTAGATAGGAACAATAGCCAACAGAGGAATCGATGAAGGTCAAACATTAGTCACATGTCTTGTGGACAAACAAGAAGGAGGATAAAGTTTATAGTCAACCAAGTACATTCAAAGGACTCATCTAACTAACAATGGGCGCTTCTTGGAAGAGAAAGGAGCAATAAGGGAAAAGGGAAGCAGGCGGTATTTCGTTCCACCCTGAGCTGACTGGGCGTTCCCAGGTGCTTGGCTTCCCTAAAGCAGGCAGCATTCCGCCCTGGGCCAGCCCCGTGTTCCCAGCTGCCCAGCTTCTGTGAAGGGGCAGCAATTCTGAAATAAAAATCACATTGCTGAAGGTCTAATTTTTGTTGTTAAACAATTTTTCTTATTATTTCAATACAAATTTACCTGGGCCATTTTTACAGAATGAGGGGGGAAGAAAACTACTAGAATGTATGTGAGAGCTTTTTAAAATAATTTATCCTTCTGGATTCTTGTTAACAGACTTCTCAAATTGACTGTACTTCAGTTACCTAAAGCGATCTGCTAGAGGGCCCAAAGTTCCAAAGTAACGAAGTGATGGAATATAAGAGGCAGTGTAGTCAAGTGAAAGAAAAATGACCAGTGAGCTTGGGGTCCGGAGAAACTTCTGTCACTAAGGGGCTCTGGCCAAGTATGTGAATCCTGTAACTCCATTGGCTTAAGGTTCTTCAAAGAGAAAGCAAAGCAGCTGACATATAGTGACAGAGCCCCTTCAAACTGAACTTTTACAGCAAATTGGAAGAACTCAACAGAAGTGCTTTATAAATTCACAGCTACATCTAGAAAAATCACCACCTCTATAATAAAGCTGAATCAAACGCACTTACGAGCCTTTTAAACACACAGAATATATATGAGCATAATGTAAATATATGAAAATTAGTGTGTGTATTGCAAAGTATTTCTTCCTGTTAAGATGGAAGAACCCCTATAGCAATGCAGAGCCAGCAGAGGGCGTTTGGTTCCTGAGCCTCTCGCACAGAACAAGTGAACCAGCTCTGCATCTTGCTTTGCTTGGACAGTTTTGCCAGCAGCTGCTTATGCTACAAATCTGAGCAGAATTTGCTTGCAGTTTTTCAAATTTCAGATTTTTCAAAGGGGTGAACATAAATGCCTTTGAACATACTCCCCAAAGTGAAAAAGCCAGAACAAACCATATGCATATGTGAAGTAATGAAAATGCTTACCTTCTCTGAAAAAAATGTTAAGATTGTAAAGAACTGAGACAAATTGGCTGTCACCTTTTATATGTTGGGAATTGTTCGTAAACTCATTTGAGTACATCAGTTCAGAGACAGAAATTAATCTGGTCCCTATAAAGTCTATAATAAAAGCAGGTAATTCGGGGCACCTGGGTGGCTCAATGGGTTAAAGCCTCTGCCTTTGGCTCAGGTGATGATCTCAGGGTCCTGGAATTGAGCCCCGTATCGGGCTCTCTGCTCAACAGGGAGCCTGCTTCCCTCTTTCTCTTCCTGCCTCTCTGCCTATTTGTGATCTCTGTCTGTCAAATAAATAAATAAGATCTTTAAAAAAAAAAAAAAGGCAGGTAATTCACCTCATCAAAGTCAAGAACCACTTTATGAAGATACATTTCAATAGAAAAAAGATTGTAAAAATGATTGATGCTTTCGGAAATCATAACTGGATGTTAAAATTTCAGCCCAGACAGCAAGATAAAATAGATGTGAAATCTAAAATCAGACTTCCCTATGCAGAATTTGCAGACACTTTGGAAACTGCTTCCATGACTTTTAGACCCTTCGACCATCATACGGAATCAAAGAGGCATGTAAGTTTTTTAGGGTGCCATAACAAACTCGCACAAACCGTGTGGTGTGAGCAATAAAAGTTCATTGTGTCTCAGTACTTGAGGCTACAGTCAGAAATCACAGTGTCAGGAGGGGCATATTTCTTCCAAAACCTGTAAGGGAGAAGCATTTGTTGCTGCTTTTAACTTGTGGTGTTCGCTTGCAATCCCCATGGCCTGTGATGATGCATTGCTCCGACGGAGGCATTTTTTTCTGTGTATGTCTCCATCTCTGTCTTCTCCTAAGGAGACCAGCCATTTCGGGGTTCCACCCTCTCCAGTATGATCTCCTCATCACTTACCCAGTCCCATCTGCAATGACCTTACTTCCAAATACATTCACATTCTGAGGTGCTTAGAGGTTAAGGACTTCAGCATTTCTTTTGGGGGACACAATTCAATCCATAACAGGAGGTATCACAAGATGGAGAGGATTCGGGTTTTCTATGAAAAGAGCAGTTGCCCTCCCTCTAGAGAGGAGGGGGTGGGATTCTAGTTTCCAGGGACAAACCTTACTGAGGAGGACTCAAGGCAGGGGCACCTTCCTGGCTGTGCAACCTATGCCATCAAGCAGAGCCCTACAATTGGAAAGCCTTAATAATTTTTGAACAGTAAATCCTGCACTTACATTTGACATTAGGCCCTGCAGATTACGTAGAACACCATTTTAAGCGCTTGTTTGCTGTGTGCTTGGTGCTCTTGGGGAATGTGGCAGGCTGTGACTTGACTCACACATCGTAAAGCTGGCCTGTGACAACTGAATTGAAGTGACTCCACCGCCTGAGTCAGCTCGCCTCCCCAAGTTGCTCAAGTCATAAGAAGTGGCCCACTTACAAAACACGCATTGTCCTCTTCTTAGCACGCAGTGAGAGGTGCTTAGCAATGGGAATCTCTGAAGAACCATAAATGCTCCCAGGAGAAGGAGCTTGAAATCTCTGCCATGCCAGAGATTAGGAAGGAATTATCTAGAGACAGTTTAGGTAAGACCTCTTACAGAGGCTTTTATGACCCTGGGGGAATCAAAACCCAATTAGCAGCCTGGGGAAATACGGGAGTGGGCAAGACAGATAAGAAAGAAGTTCTCAAGATGGTAAAATAGAGAAGTTGACCAAGCCCTATCCCACTGCAGGCTTGCAGCCTAAAGCACATCCAATTTCAAGAAAAGGAGAAGATTTGGGATTACATTCCATTCAGAATTTCAATTAATAATGTTAAACAGATCATTCTAATTTCTGAACTGAATTCCTAGGGGTCCTGGACAAGTAAGCAAAAAAAAAAAAAAAAAAACACCCCTATAGTTTCCATCTAGGAGTAGGGAAAGATGCATTATTTCCTTCAATGTAGGGGTGTTAGGGGCTGAGTTGTGTCCCCCTCCCCATCCGTATGTTGGAGTTCTAATCCCAGTATCTGAGAATGTGACATTTGGAGATACAGGAGCTTTAAAGATGTGATTGAGATAATTAAAGTGGTCCCTAACCTAATATGGATGTTGTTTTTATAAGAAGAAGTGATCAGGCATCAAAGTAAGACCATGGAAGACACAGGGAAAACATGATCATCCACAGGCAAAAGAGAGAGGTCCACAGGAGAAACCAATTGCACTGATAACCTGATCTAGAACTTGTGGCCTCCAGTACTCAGATGAAAAGCCATCTAGTCCATGGTACTTAGTTATGGCAGCCGTAGCAAACTCATGTAATAGGAGACGCTAAAAACTGCATTGTTATAGTCATCAGAGTAGTTTTGGGAGGACCCACAAAACAGAACAAAACGGAACAAAGGATCTATCCCTTCTCATAAGAGAGCTGAACTTAAAACGATTGAGTAAAATTGGCCTCTGTAGTGGTTATTTCTGGAACAAGCGTGACCAGTAGACTACAGAAGATTTGTAGTGCTAGATGGCTCACAATTTTATGTGTTAGAGCAAATGTGAAGATTAGTGCAAAACGGAATATTCAAAGCACCATAAATTATTGCATCTATACAGTTCATGTAAAAAGCTCTGCTTACTATGCTTTGCAATAACATTAAGGAATATGAATGTAATTGTACAATGGAACAACAGGGCAAACTTATTTAATATAATATGTATGAACGGTGTCACACGTGGTTTCTAACACAAATAGGTGCTCAGTTAATGTTAACTTTCTCCATATTCCTCTTTAATCGTGGATGGAAGGACACTGAGATTGATTATTTTACTCTGCTTCTAGTCCCCTTTGTTTAAAGTGATGAGACTTTGATTTAATGCATTGTTACTAGAATCATCTGGCATTGCAGCAACTGAAATATGTGCTAAATCTAGTATTTGTGTGACTCACTTCTGGTTTTCGTGAGAATCAGTATTGATAACCAGTGATAAAGCAATTTGAGTGGTAACTAGAAAGGGGGGAATAGTGTCCAATTTTTGTAAAAGAACATACAAGTAGACTTCATTAATGAGGGAATCGATCTTGTAAAGCCATCACGATGTGTGTTGCTTAAGTTAATGTGCTTCACATGTGTTCAGAATTGAAAATCTTACCTTTTAATCAGGCATAAGTGTTTGAACTGCAACAGGAGAGCAGGTCAGGCAGATACTCTGCCAGGAACTACACGTACCAAACTGAGATGTGGGGCACTGACACAGGCAGCAGCCGTAGAGGGTCCTCACTTCCTGGAGAATCTAAAATGAGATGTGAGTTGTCCCCAAAGTCCTAAGAAACTCAGTAGAGGCTGACTATATATGCTGCAAGGGTCAGGACAGTCTGTCCGGAGCTATGGGAGCCCCTCCTCAGATTGTGTGCCTGGGGGTCGGCACACAGAAGCAAGAGCCGAGCCTGGTGGGCTCCTGTTCTAAAATTCTTTGGGAACTGGACATACTATCAAGGCAGGAATCCATATACAAAGCCACATCTTGGGAGCACCTCTAGGCCTGGGGTAATAACGCTAGCTGTCAGCCACTGCTGTGTACCTGGATCTCTACAAAGTACTTCGCATGTAAAATTTTCAACTGTCCCAAAGTGAGTTCCATGAACCTCCTGCGGTAGGAGATACAAAAAGCATGAAGATGACAATTATGTGTAAAAAGATAATAGATATAAAGGGTAAATAATTGAGATCAAGCCTAATAATTTCCAGGTAAAAATCAAGAAAGACATATGTATACTGATGCACTGACTTTTTATTATTATACAGAATATAAACAATCTTAGGAACACCTCCGCATAAAAATGAGATTCTCGGGTATGAAAAATAAAATAATCCTGTTAATTATTCATCAGGATTTGTTAACCAATTAATGCCAGAAAATAATGAAAGCATTATATACAGATTTTTTTTTAAGATTTTATTTATTGATTTGAAGAGAGAGAGTGAGAGCACAAGCTGGGAGACAGAGGGAGAGAGAGAAGCAGGCTCCCTGCTGAGCAGGGAGCCCAATGCAGGGCTCAATCCCAGGACCCCGGGATCATGACCTGAACCAAAGACAGTTGCTTAACCAACTGAGCCACTCAGGCATCCCTATACAGATTTTTTTTAAAGAAAAACTATTTGTGAGCTAAGTTTGTTTTTTCAAGTGCAAAGACCAAAGAAAGATAACTTCAGATAATATAGGCTCAGAAAATATTTTACAATACATCTTTCTTGAATATAAATCACTTAAAATAGCTACTGATTGACCATAAATGAATTACAGTTAGGAATTAAGGAGCAAAGAATGTGACTGACTTCTCTCAACAGCTAAAGTCTCCAAACTTTCATAAGAGATCTGAGGAGAAATCATTGTTCAGGCCATAATTATACAAAGTTAGTGGCAAATTTGGTGTTTCCATTTACATTGGCATCTGTATACAACTAAAAGTATAATTTCTATGTGGAAAATTTTACTTCACATTAAAACAAGATAAAAGAAATTTCTCTAGAAGTTTCCCTCCTTCAAATTAAGGTTTATTACTAGATTCGTTTACTTAAATATGTTTATATGAAATTAAATATTGTATTAATGAAGACCATGTTTGGAAACGATATAGTACTAATTATCTGATGGTTGTTTCTTTTATTCTTAATTTAATCATAATTTCCATTAAAAGTGTGAATATTCTACATATAGCTGTCCAATTTTCCCAGCACCGTTTATTGAAGAGACTGTCTTTTTTCCACTGTATATTTTTTCCTGCTTTGTCGTAGATTATTTGATTGAGGGTCCATATCTGGGCTCTCTACTGTGTTCCATTGGTCTATGTGTCTATTTTTATGCCAGTACCATGCTGTCTTGGTGATCACAGCTTTGTAGTAAAGCTTGAAATCAGGTAATGAGATGCCACCAGTTTTATTTTTGTTTTTCAACATTTCCTTAGCCATTCGAGATCTCTTCTGATTCCATACAAATTTTAGCATTATTTGCTCTAGCTCTTTGAAAAATACCGGTGGAATTTTGATGGGAATGGCATTAAAAGTATAGATTGCTCTAGGTAGTATAGACATTTTAACAATGTTTATTCTTCCGATCCAAGAACATGGAATGGTCTTCCACCTTTTTATGTCTTCTTCATGTAGAAGAATGAAACTCGACCATTCTCTTACACCATACACAAAGATAAACTCGAAATGGATAAAGGACCTCAATGTGAGACAGGAATCTATCGGAATCCTAGAGGAGAACATAGGCAGTAACCTCTTCGATATCAGCCACAGCAACTTCTTTCAAGATATGTCTCCAAAGGCAAAGGAAACAAAAGCAAAAATGAACTTTTGGGACTTCATCAAGATCAAAAGCTTCTGCACAGCAAAGGAGACAGTCAACAAAACAAAGAGGCAACCCACGGAATGGGAGAAGATATTTGC
>PISX010037544.1:0-10975 GCA_004024625.1 Mellivora capensis
CACTCAGCATAATCTCTTCCAGTCCTGTCCATGTTGCTACAAAAGTCGGGTATTCATCCTTTCTGATGGAGGCATAATACTCCATAGTGTATATGGACCACATCTTCCTTATCCATTCGTCTGTTGAAGGGCATCTTGGTTCTTTCCACAGTTTGGCGACCGTGGCCATTGCTGCTATAAACATTGGGGTACAGATGGCTGAAATTAACAGCCCTGAGACTCAATTACTATATTCAGTACAGGTTTATGGCATAATGATTTGATTTCTATAGGCTTACACTTTAAAAAGTAAACAGATACCTGGGGTGTCTGGGTGGCTCGGTGGTTAAGCATCTGTCTTTGCCTCAGGTCATGATCCTGGGGTCCTGGGATAGAGCTCTGTGTCAGACTCCCTGTTCAGTGGGGAGCCTACTTCTCCCTCTCCCTCTCTCTTCTGCTCCTGCACTCTCTCTCTCTCAAACAAATAAATAAAATCTTTTTAAAAAGTAAACAGGCACCTGGGACACATTTTTTGAAATGTCAGAGTTCTAAAAATTGTGGTCTAAGTGTATACATTTAGCAAATTCTGACAGTGTATCTCTGTGACTTTATGTATAGCCTCCCTGAGAAAGTGCCCTCATCCCTCACTCTGTGATCTGTCCTTACTGGTATGCCACCCGTAGGTATATTGATAAAAGCTTCACCCTCACTTCAGTGCCATGAAACTTACAATGAATATTCTATCTATAGATTCAGAGGTAAGCTGGTCTCTGATTTTAACTAATTAGAAAAAGCCTGCCAGGAAAATATAAGCCATTTTCCTAAAGCTTTGTGTTCAGTCAGAAACTGAACACAAAAGAACTTTTTTGAGCAAATGGGTCTTTAAGTGGCTCTAGCTTGTCCCTCAAATACAAAGACAGTGCAGATTCCCCACTTCTGCTTGGTGGACTTTTATGATTACAGTTAAATGTTTAAAACTCTTAAAGGTGATTTCCAAAGTGTTTTCGATTGCCAGATCTTGCACATAGCCTACTAAATGTTTATATCTACAGCCTAGTAGGAATTCTATCTGTGTCCATCTGTAAATTCCGCTCCATCTTAAACCCAATTTGCTTGAAAGTTTTATTTAAGAGTTTTTATTGCATAGGTGCTGTCATTTAACTAATTTATTTGCTGTCAAGTGGGATAACCCTACTGGAAGTTGTGCTGAGTTCTGTTGAACAGCAGAATGTCTGCTGTGGTGGATGAGCTATTGTTGATTTGATGGTTATTGCTGATTTGTTATGGCTTTGACCCCACTTATTTTTAAGCAGTTGTTTAATTAAATACTCTTGGGTTCGTAATCCATATTTAATAACATGTTATATACTAACCAAGGGCATGTCTTCTCTGATTATATATTTAGTGAACAGCCTGGTGAGAACTACATAGTCTTTGCAGTTTGTTAGTGGTTACCTCCCTAGACTGTATCACCACAACCGACTCAGCGCTCTCACAAAACTGCTCATCTTAAACGGCTATAGTCAAAAATTAGTAATTTTACCGATATAACCTTCTGTAAACTATTATCAGTGGCAGCAAGAATCTCTTTATTTTCTCCTGTGAACTTGCCGTTAGGTCATTTATATAGCTTGTTCTGGATTATAATCTGTCTTCACAAGTGATAATCACATAAAGCAGTCAGGCTTGCTGAGAATGATTATTGTTGTTTTTATGTTTTGTATATTCATTACAACAGTTTTACACTACATGTCATGGAAGGCAGTTCAAATGTTAACCACATAATGAAGGAAGGATTTTACTCTGATCGTTTAGCTAGTCAGCCCTAAAACTTACATTGGCAAAATCTAGGTCTTCCTTCAAAATAAGGGCTTTAAAAAGCCCTTTGGTATCATTTCATAGAAACTAGAACTCTTAATTATCTTTCTCATTTCAGATACAAGCCACACACAAGCAAAGAGAATTGGCTAATAAATCATGGGAAAAATTCTTGGCCAGAACATCAAATGCTAAAACTTTAAAGGTAGGATTTTTAAAATATTGTGATATCCACAACAAATAGCCAATTCTGATAGGCAGACTTTTTCAGAAATAAATACTCATTCTTTCGCCTTTTCTGTTGACCTGTCTATAGAATACCAACACTGTTAGATCCTCATACGCTGTAGGATGATAACTATGCATTTTCATAGTTTCAGAGGATGCTACTTTGAGATGTTTTTGCTTTAGCAGTGGAAAGCAAGGGTGATGTTCCTGGCTTGCATAAAGGAGATGATCGTTAGCCAGGAATAAGCGGGAGAAATATGCTCCTACTTTCCACTTTATATCATTCATCATTTCTGTACCAAGCAGAGTGAAGAACAGAAAAAACAACTGTTTGTGTTACCCTCTCCCCCAAGGGTATTTCCCCTCCATGACCACCAAAAGAAACATGATAGTAACAATTAAATGAGAACTGGGGAAAAGCATCCCTTTGGGAAAAGATGATAAATTGCTTTAGGAATAAGCTAGAAACTAATCTAAAAATTACATAATGTTGATTGTTCACTTAAAATGTGTGAGAAGCACCATTTATTTCCAAAACCTCATTGTTTTCCCCACTTCTTCCACTAATACTTTGGATATGTTTTTATGTAATGTTACAATTCTTTGGCTAGATATGAAACTGTTGAATGTTAAGTTAGTCCATGAAAACAGTGAAACCACATTAAGGTAGAAAAACTAAAGTTAAGAACAAAAGCTTACTCGAGGTACTGTGTCTCCCGCTTCTCACTAAAAATTCTTCCCAATGCTACTTATGAAATATTCTCACTTTTAAGGAGTAATTAATGAAAATCAGCCATTCCATGCAGATTATTTGTTATCTCAAATTTCACCTGCTCTAGTGCCTCAGCTACTGAGTTTGAACAAAAGTGCAACAAATTATCCAATTTATAATACTCTGAAATAGTTAAATGTTTTGAATTAGTACTTATGCAAAATATTTTGAAAACATGTATCACCTGAGGTGAATTTAGGAGTTTATTAAATTATGTGCTGGGGCACCTGGGTGGTTCAGTGGGTTTAAAGCCTCTGCCTCCGGCTCAGGTCAAGATCTCAGGGTCCTGGGATCAAGTCCTGCATTGGGCTCTCTGCTCAGCAGGGAGCCTGCTTCCTTCTCTCTGCCTGCCTCTCTGCCTACTTGTGATCTCTGTCAAATGAATAATAAAATCTTTTAAAAATAAATAAATAAATTATGTGCTAAAATGAGATTTCCAGAAGACCTGCTTTATTTCTTGGTCATATATGACTGATAACTGGAACTCTCAGTAATTTTCTCAGGTGACTGGTATCTTCTGCAATGTATAGAAGATGCAACTTACTAATAACTATCTTCTTAGCCTAAGTGAGTAAGTACAGGTTCCAGTGCTACTCAATAAATGGTTCAGGTAGAAATCAGGCACAATTAAATGTACTTCACATACTTCACTGCAAGTATGATAGTTAATGCTTTAGTAGCAATTAATATTACTTTCTTTCTAATTTAAAAATCTTCAGAAAGCAAAAAGACTTCAAGAAAAAGCTATAGAATCCTCTAGATACAGTAAGCCTCCACCAAATGCAATATTTCACAGGACAGATATTAAAGACCTTAACACAACGGTAAGTTTTTTTTGTTGTTTTTGTTTGTTTGTTTTGCTTCATAATTTTTCTTAGTGGTACTGTACTTAGTCTCCATAGAATGTTAGTTGTATGGGGTTTTTTCCTCATTTTTTTTCTTTTTTTTTTTTTTTGGTCAAATTTCACACAGTTAAGGCATATTTATCTCCACGATAAATTCACTGTTACCCAGTACTTGTTTAGACCCCATCAGCCCTATAGGATTCCCAGGAAACAGCTATAAATTTGTATCTTTTCTAAAATCAGCTGAAGGATGAATGGGTTTTTCTCTTATTGAAAAATTTAGTTAATGAACTCTTACATATACCTTTTGCTTTGTCAGGTGCCTTCTGGTCGGGTAGTAACAGTGGAAAGCACTCCTGCCCGATTACTGGGAGGACCTCTGGCTGATACAGATATTGCTCTTAAAAAACTGCCTATTCGAGGAGGAGCCCTACAAAAGGTGAAAGCAGTGAAAACTGTGAATGAGTCAAAGAAGAGTGTTCCTACATAAAATAATCTATGGACATTTTGAAATAAAGTTTGCTTATAATTTTTTAGTGGAATATATCTTTATAAACATAAAGCAAATATTTTAGTAAAATACTATGAAAAAATAAAAGTTAAGTACATATAATTTATTTGTATTAAAAATATCTACATATAGCACCAGAAAAGTTGTCATCAATTTCTTTGGAAAGATCACTAATTCTCTTTACTGAAATTGTAAAATATATTGTGTCAGGTAAACTCCTTTGGTTGCATGTGAACTACTTCAACTGGTTTAAGCCAATAAAAACTTTTCCAGGCTCTGTAGCTATCAAATCTAGGAGTAATTAAGACCGCAGGTATTGTTGGATCTAGGACTGAAACTCTGTGAGTAGGATCTTCTTACTTCGTAGTTCTCCTGAGTCGATACCCAGTAGAGAAGAATGCATGCCAGTTTTTCAATAGTCTCTGCATCTGCATCTGCCTCTGCCTCTTGGGACCCTTGATTGGCCACATGCCCACTTCTGAGCCATTCGCCATGACTTTGGCCAGATCTGAGTACCGCCTACTCCCAGAGCCAGAAGTAGGCCAACCCCAACCAAAATATATGGATGAAGTGGGGAATCAGGATATTTATATGGCAACAAAAACATTTGCACCAAATTTGTTGGTCAAAGTAAAGTAAGTTGGCTCTGTTATAAAAAGTAAATGTGAGTCATGAGCTAAACAACAAAAATTTTTTAAATGTAGACGGTTTCACTCTTTATATAAAAATACACAAAACAAACTCTAATGCTACTTTTCTTCTTTAATGGGGAAGGGAAGGGGAGAGTGAGGAAATGTCTTCCCTCCTTTGGTGGTGAAGGTATTTTGCCAAAAAATAGGAGATAGATGCCTTAATGCTGGATGTAGAGCAAAGTGTCCCTGTATGGCATTAAGAGATTTATTTCCATGGCCTGTCTCCATTCCCATGTCAACCCCACCCAGGAAGCCACAAAGTTAAGTTCATGTCCAAGAATGGGAGAGACAAAAACCTGTTTTCTTAAATAGGGAAATATACTGGAGTTTGAGTCTAGATTCTAGGCCCATAGGCACTTAGCAGTGTTCTGGTAAATCTATTAACAATCGGCTCTTCAAGGGGAACAGGCCCTCATTTGTAGTGTTTGCCAGTTTGGACGGTGTAAATAATAGTCCCACTATGACTAATTACAAGCTACCAACATCATGCTACTGAATGCAAAGTTGGGAAAACATGTATAAAATCTGCTTATAAATAAGAGAGGGCTCTATTATCTCCACTGGGCCCACCTTCTCTTACTTCCTCCATCCTCCTCCTCTTCCCCCAACTCACATTCGTCCAGTAATTTGCCATTATCTCCATCTGTGAAGTTAGTGGAATCTGCAGTGAAGGGAGAAACTGCCAACTGTTGCAAATGTTCTAATTAGAATGAGTTGGCAGTACACCATTAGCCAGCAGCTTCTCATCCTGGCCCAGCTGCCCATTCTCTTTGTGGCCCATAGGAGTTGATAATGTACATCAGCTTATCAGGGAGCTTTGCCTCTCCTGAATCCTTTTCTCTATTATCACCACAACCAACAAGATATTAGAAGGCATAAATTGTTCCTCCTCTTCACAGGAAGCCCTACGCACAAAGATTCCATCAAAGAGTAGTTCTTGGGACAAGAATGGGCATGGATAGGAACATGCAATGAGATGACCGTACGAAAAGCACCAGATATACCTCAAGTATATCAGATATAGAATCAAGATGAAGTGTCCATGGCTAAGAACAATAATCTCTGATATCGTAGACTAACAAGCTCCTTTCTCAGATGCTAAACTCCCTAACGACAAGGTAGAAACCACATTTCATTCATCATCGAAACTAACATATCAGTAAATAAATTATTAAATAAGTATGATGGTGGCCTCAGCTCCTGGCAGCCTTTCCCTTGAGCTCTGCAAGTGGAGCAGTCCTGAGCTCAAAAGGAAGATTCATCCAGTAAAATACTATACAGGTAAGGCTAAACACAAACTTATTAAAGTAGTTCAAATGTATCTACTCTGTAACAGTGATAGACTTTCCCTAAAATGATGAGACATAAATACTATTACATTAACCAATACTATTACATAACCAATGTGTAGAAATGGAGTTGATATTACTTGGTTGAAGATAATGTTGTTGTTTTTTTTTTTTTAAGATTTTATTTATTTCTTCAATAGACAGAGATCACAAGTAGTCAGAGAAGCAGGCAGAGAGAGAGAGGAGGAAGCAGGCTCCCTGCTGAGCAGAGAGCCTGATTCGAGAGGCTCCATCCCAGGACCCTGGGATCATGACCTGAGCCGAAGGCAGAGGCTTTAACCCACTGAGCCACCCAGGCGCCCCAAAGATAATGTTTGTATGTAGTACAACTTGGTATCTCCAAACTGATTAGGACTGATGACAATCAAAATAATTTGTGATAGCTGTGGACCTTTCCCCCCCTGCTGTGTTGATCTTACCCATCAGGAAGAGAAAAGCTAAAATAGGGCAGGTTGTTATCTAGCAGTGATTTAACAGCTGAAGGAATGTGGGTGGATGAAGCGCAGTGTTACTTAATTCAGACATTTAACTTTGGTAGATAGATGTGCGTCAAGTTTGCATATTACAGTTCCAGCCACCCTTGCAGTGAGCAAGTAAATCGGTCTGACAATGTCACTAACTGCAATGGGTCTCTGTTCTCCTCACATCCAGTGCTTCCACACTACTCCTGAGCCTACTTAGCCCACCCAGCCTGACTGAAAGGCAGACAATATATTTCCCTTCCATGAGTCAATTAAGACAAAATTTCAAGATCTCAAACTGAAACTTCTGCTAATAAACTAAATGAAATGAGAGTCAAAAAAATAAAAATGGACTTTAATGAATACAGATGAAATGGTTTTGACACACTTCAGTAATGAGATGTTTACCACATGAGGGAGCTCATTCCTTGGGTAAACTGTTAGCCAATTTTTGCTTATATTGGATAAAAACCAGTGAATAACTCATTCATCTCATTCTCAGTCTGTCTTCTGGAGCACAAGGTACCTTTCATATCACAGGAAAAAAACTATCATGTTCAGCCGGAGTCTTTTCAGGTCAAATACCCATTTTCTGTAATCATTCTTATTTAATTAATTAATGAGGCGCCTGGGTGGCTCAGTTGGTTAAGCAATTCCCTTCCGCTCAGGTCATGATCTCAGGGTCCTGGGATCCAGCCCCATGTCAGGCTCATTACTCTGCAGGGGGCCTGCTTCTCCCTCTCCCTTTTCCTGCTACTCTGCCTGCTTGTGCTCTCTGTCAAATAAATAAATAAAATTTAAAACAAACTAATCTAATCTAATCATTCCAGACATTGTATCTGGCCATCTTGAAGTGCCCCAATTTGTTAATATTCCTCAATCTGTGACCAGACAAACTGAACAAAGATTTCCAGGTGTCGTAAGACCCATGAAGGATATAACGGAACTAGTCTTCCTCATTTTTACACACACTCTACCAACACAGCCTGTGCTTATGTTAGTTTAATTAGCACGTACATTTCATAATTGCTTGTATTAGATTTCCAGTCAAGGATGCTTTTTGAGAAAGAAAAAAGCAGTCCCTGACATTCAGGGACTGGCCTAGTACTATCAGGTCAAAATTCTACAGAAACACCTACTGCTCAGATCTTGGTTTCTAATAATATTCTCCAATAAAAGAAACCAGGACTCCTTGAAGAAATGGTTGGTTCCAGGGACGGGTGGAAATACACAAAGTGTGTCTAGAGCATCCTATAGAGTTCCCAATGACCAAAGATGGAACAATTTCAGCAACAAAATAATGAATTATAACCCAAAGCATAAATAAAAGTCTGTAAGTCTCTAATGATATAAGTAAATAATGACAGAAGAGGACTGAAGGAAACAGAAGATGGGGAGAGAGTGAGGATAGACAAATCTCCAAAGAATTCCAGATAATTTATGTAGATATTCCCTCCTCCAGTAGGTGGGACATAACTGCCCATTCCCTTAAGTGTGGGTTATGCTTAGTGACTTGCTTCCAAAGCATACAGTATAGAAAGAGAAGAGAAAACATTACAGTGGAGAAACCTGGTATAAACTACTTAGCCAAGGTTAAACTTCGTATGTGATAACTCATGTTGATGGTGTGTATCCTTGATCTGAAGTATTGAGAATAGTACTTTACTTCTGTGGTATTCATGCAAAAATCCTATAAAGTCAGTCTAACCCTGAGAAATACATTCAGGTAAACCCAAATTGGATATTCTATAACACACCTGACCAGTGATCAAAATTCTCAAGGTCACTGAAAACATCTTAGAGCCTAAGGAGACAAGATAACTCAATATAATATAAGGTGGTATCCTAGACAGGATCCTGGAACAGAAAAAGGACAACAGGGAAAAATTGGTGAAACCCAAATAAAATATGAAGTTTGGTTAATAATTTATCGCTATTAGATTATTAGTTATGGCAAACATACCCTACTAATGTAAGATGTTAGCAATAGGAAAAAAATAGGTGAGTATACAAGATCTTTCTGCACCATCCTTGGAAATTTAAGCAAACTTAAAACTATTATAAAGTAAAAATTTTATTTAAAGTTTATCTTGTTTTTTAAATATTTTACTTATTTATTTGACAGAGATCACAAGTAGGCAGAGAGGCAGGCAGAGAGAAAGGAGGAAGCAGGCTCCCCGCCGAGCAGAGAACCTGATGCGGGGCTCCATCCCAGGACCCTGGGATCATGACCTGAGCGGAAGACAGAGGCTTTAACCCACTGAGCCACCCAGGCGCCCCTTATTTAAAGTTTAAAGGTGATCTTTTTTTTTTTTTTTTTTAAAGGTGATCTTTTGACTCATCTAGTCAGATGATTTTTGAATAGGGCAAAAGAGAAATACACACTGTTCCCCACTCAACCACATTTTGACTACCATTTCTCTCTCGTTTTTTAAGATTTTATTTGACAGAGAGAGAGATCACAAGTAGGCAAAGAGGCAGGTAGAGAGAGAGGGGGAAGCAGGATCCCTGCTGAGCAGGGAGCCGGACGAGGGGCTCGATCCCAGGACCCTGAGATCATGACCTGAGCTGAAGGCAGAGGCTTAACCCACTGAACCACCCAGGCACCCCACCATTTCTCTTTTTAAACTTATATTTTGATATCGTAAAACTACTTCTGAAATATTTTTTCCTACTGTACCTTTGTCCCACTGCAATGGCAGCTCTGTGAGTCAAGGATTATTTAGCAGTGTACCTCTAAACTCAATGAGTTTTTGTTGAATGAATGATTGATGAAAAAAATAATTTTTTCTATATACAAATGACATGATTCGTGCCAAAAATTGCAGGGTGGGGAAGGGATTTTTAACAGAATATGATATCTAAGTACTAGCAAAAAAGGTTAAGATGAACTGCTCTGAAACCAGAATGCCCATTCTGGCATATGTCCTTATGTTTAATAATCCAATGTAGCCTCTATATTTCAATTAGGAAAACTAGAAACCCATTTGCAATTAACCTATTTTGGAAGGCTAACAATTAAGTTTAATTGATTAACACTAAAAAGTTCATCCTTGATGCAGTAGAAATTTTTTATGACAACTATGGTGAGGACCTGTGGTTGAACCATTTCTTAGGCTAAAATGATCTGGGTTTGCTTTATGCCATTGAACTTTTGAGCATCGAACATTTGTCCACACGTAAAAGAGAGAGATTCTCTAGGGAAAATCATGACCCTATGCCTCCACCTGTAGGAAAGGAATTAGGCAACTTCTTGTGTCTCTTTCTGGTCATTAGAATAAGAGAACATAAGACCGATCCTCCAGCCACTTGATTTTATGAACTTAGGGATCTGTCCTTAACTGCAAGATAAAGTAGGTTCAATGTGGAAATTCATTAGACTTACAACCTCTTATTATCTGCAACCAGTTACCATATAAAACTTAGTTACATGGGGCGCCTGGATGGCTCAGTGGTACCATGGTAGCCATCATGAAAACCTATGATTTTTATTGGTTCTTAGTCCTAGCAAAAGCTGGGCTTCTCCTAAACATGTTGTTTGGTTTTTCTTATCAACAGTGTGAATCTTGCAACTGCTCATGAGTCCTTCTTCACCTTGAGAAGTAGACAACTCAGACTAATTTACAGCTACCTTTTTATCAAAGGTATAGGCTTATACAACATGCATTTGAAAGTATTAATCTGGGGACACCTGGGTGGCTCAGTTGGTTAAGCCACTGCCTTCAGCTCAGGTCATGATCCCAGGGTCCTGGGATCAAGTCCTACATCGGGCTCCCTGCTCAGCCGGGAGCCTGCTTCTCTCTCTGCCTCTGCCTGCCACTCTGCCTGCTTGTGCACTTTCTCTCTCTGACAAATAAATAAATAAAATCTTTTTAAAAAAATAAAGTATTAATCTAAACTACAACTACATATTATTAGTTTCCTGTCTTCATTTCCCATCATCTCAATTTCCTTGTCTACTTCATGTTATCCTACTGTTTGGTGTATATATATATATATATTTTTTTTTTTAAAAGATTTTATTTATTTATTTGACAGAGATTACAAGTAGGCAGAGAGGCAGGCAGAGAGAGAGGAAGGGAAGCAGGTTCCTGCCGAGCAGAGAGCCTGATGCGGGACTCAATCCCAGGACCCTGGGATCATGATCTGAGCCGAAGGCAGAGGCTTTAACCCACTGAGCCACCCAGGCGCCCCTGTTTGGTATATATTTTTAAAGCTTCATATCCTTTTTTGGAATAAGATGTGAGATGTAAATAGGAAATATATTTTAAAAAGAAGAAAACTGAGCTAATAACTAAAGATGAAAATTCTATCAGACTG
>PISX010037545.1:0-10956 GCA_004024625.1 Mellivora capensis
TGCCCCAGAATAAACAATATTGAAGGAGAAGAACAAAGTTGGAGTACAGATAATACATGACTCCAAAACTTACTTATAAAGCTGCAGGAACTAAGACAATGTGGTATTGTTGAAAGAATAGAAAAATAAATCAATGGAACAGAACAGAGAGCTCAGAAACAGACCCACATAAATACAATCAACCAATCTTTGATGAATGAGCAAAGACAATACAGTGGAACAAAGATAGTTTTTACAACAAATGGTGCTAGAACAACTGGACATCCACACACAAACAAATGAATCTAAACACACACTTTCATCCTTCACCAAAATTACTTAAAATAAATCACTGACCTAAATGTAAAACACAACACTATGAAACCCCTCGAAGATAAAACAGGAGAAAACCTGGATGGAATTGGTTATGGCAATGACTTTTTAGATATACCACCAAAGGCATGATTCATTAAAAATTTTGAAAAGCTAAAATTCATTAAAATTAAAAATTTCTGCTTTGTGAAAGACAATGTCAAAAGAATGAGAAGAAAAGCCACAGACTGAGAACAAATATTTTCAAAAAACAAATCTGATAAAGAATTATTATCCAAAATATAAAAAACCTCTTAAAACCCAATAATAATAAACAACCTGACTAAAAAAAAAAGTGTTAAAGATCTTAACAAACACCTCACTTAAGAAGATATACAGAAAACAAATAAGAATATGAAAAGATGTATCATATATCACCAGGGAAATGAAAATTAAAACAATGTCATACCACTACACACCTATTAGAATAGCCAAACTTCAAAACACTGACAACACTAAATGCTGAGGAGGATGTAGAATGACAGGAACTCTCATTCATTGCCAGTGAGAACAGAAAATGGTATAGCTACATTGTAGAACACTTTGGTGGTTTCTTAAAAAATTAAATGCACCCTTACCATACAATCCAGTAATCACATTCTTTGGTATTTAAAGAAATTGAAAACCCATGTCCACACAAAAACCTGGACATGAGTATTTATACTAACTTTATTCATAATTACCACAATTTGGAAGCAACCAAGACGCTCTTTAGTAGGTATATGGATAAATAAACTGGTATATGCAGATAGTGGAATATTTTTCATCCTACAAAGACATGAGCTCTCAAAGCCCTGAAAAGACATGAAGGAAATTTAACTCCATATTCCTAAGTGAAATAAGTCAATCTCAAAAGGCTACATATTATATGATCCCAACTATATGATATTCTGGAAAAAGTGTTAACAAAAATAATAAAATAATTTAAAATAAAAAGATCAGTGGGTGTCAGGGTTTCGGGACAGGGCTCAGAAGGGATGTATAGGTGGAACCACAGAAAATTACCAGGGCCATGAAAACATTCTCCATGATACTATAATGATGGATAGTTATCGTTACAAATGTATCCCAAACCATAGAATATATAACATCAGCAGTGAACCCTAATGTGTGGACTTTGGGTGATTATATCAGGTCAGTGTGGGGTCCTCAACTGTAACAAATGTACCACTCTGGTGGGGGATGTTGATAAGGGGAAAGGCTGTGCATTATTGGGGAGAAGAGGCTATAAGAGTATCTCTGTACCTTCCTCTCAGTTTTGCTGTGAAGCTAAAAGTATTCTAAAAAATAAAGTCTTTTAAAAAGAAAGAGTGAAAAAAAATCCAGATTTACATAATATCATCTCACCATTTTCTTTTACTAAGTAGCAATCACTTAAAAAGCAGAAATAATATATAAGTCGAAAGTGATATAAAACATAGTTTTACACACACTGACACCCACAGATACTAAGCATTATGGGAGCTAAAAACACCAAAATATTATTCCAACCAATGGTTTCAGGGAAGAGGGTAGTTTTAAAATAACATTAAAGGCCTAGAATGATGAGATTTTTAAGAGGTGGGAAAAGCAACTTCTAAACATAAAAAATGATTTTTGGAAAAGACAAGTAAAAGAAAATGTATTCAGAGAAGAGTCGAAATGAAGTCTGCAAACGACAAGGAAGATCTCCTGGAAAGGCTTCCTGACTATTTCAAAGTCTCTATCCTTGGGAAATTGACTAGGGTACCTTATATGGAACTCAATATTGCAGATCCTGTATCCTGATGCAGGTGAAAATCAAAATGTCCTTCAAGACAGAGTCACACTATCGAATCTCAGGGTCTGATCAACGGACTGACAACATACTAATGAGAAACAGAAAAATCACATACATGACAAAGTCACATTCAGGTGACCAGCATAATTTCTACTTACAAGGAAATCTTTATCATAATTTAAATAGCGGTCTGAGAATGGCTTCGTTAACGTGGGCTCATAGGAGTTAGAAGTGCTTTCCTAATTAAGTGTTATTAGTGGCAACCCAAGGGCGTGATGTTCTTACCATTGGGCTACCACACTGAAATCCTTGGACAACACATTCAGTCTTTCGGACAGTGGTTGACAGAGATTACCAGTTTATGGAATTTGCCCCTTTGGTTTGTTTGTTTGCTTGTTTTCCTTTTCTTCCCCCACCTTTTCTCTGAAAGATGTGTTCTTTGTTTAGTTATGTTAATAAATTCTGTCAAAATGAATGTAGCCCTTGGATCCCTCTGATCCTTTCTGCTAACGCTGCTATCATCCATTTTATGCTACTTTTATAGTTTGTCATTTGGGACTAAATTATTCACTTTTCATCCTCTGCCTCTTCCCAGGTGTCACGGAGTCCATTACACATGGTTAACATGTCTTTTTTTCCCAAACACATGTCTTTTAAACACAGGTCAACATATTAAAGGTCTGTTTTGAAGGTACTGGAGGTCTTCAACCAATTCAACTTTTTATTTTCTGATTTTTTTCCACTGTTACTTTCTAACAAATAGCTGCTGAGATTTTTTCCTCTAAAATAATGTCTAAATGTTTTAATATGACAGAGGAGAATGACAAATGTATAGGTAAAATGTTTGTCATTTAAACCTAGGCATTAAATCTATTTATGTTTTTAACATGTTCAGCATTCTAATAGAGTGATGGAAACTGATTTAGCAAAGACATGATGGGCTTAAGTGTAAAGAATTAGTTCTATTCCTTACATTTAGCCAGGTAGTAGAATGATTTGTTTTTATATTTGGGTTTCCCTTGTCTGTTTTTTAATAGCCTATTCTTTCTTTTTGGCACTTTCTCGTATTTCAAGGGTCCTCAACCACTTCTTTACCAGAGAATTTCTCTCTCTAGGTATTTCTAGTTCCCCTTAAATCCACATATAGCCATTAGCTCATATTTGCCTTTAATAATAGTTAACTATCACATACTGAGTGCCTACTATGTGCCAGACATTGCATAACAAGTTTATGAAACTACATTTGTTTTAACCAAGTTGCTAAATTGGTATTATGAACAAACATGTCAAACACAATCTGTGTCCAGGAACGTTACCTCAGTTATGCTGCTCATTCTCCTTCATTATATTCTCAAGATTTGCTCTCTCACTTCATTTGGGTCAGAATCTTTCTGACCACACTATTTAAATTATTTTCTCTCCTCACCTACCCCATACTCTCTCTATCCTTGTCCAGTTATATTTCCTACATTCTACCATATCACAATCTGACATTATATATATGTATATAATATACAGTAAACATTGTGTGTGTGTGTATATGTATGTATATATACATACCCATATATGTCTATCCACTCTCCTGCTCTAATAATATAAGCTCTATGATGTTATCATGGTGGGTGTTTAAACTGTTTTGGTCCTCGCTGTTTTTACAGCATCAGACCAGGATCTGGTACATAGTAAATTTCAGTATGTGTTTTGTTGAGTGATCAAAGGAATGACTAATCCCCTAACTATAGCTCAAGGAAATTATCCCAGTTTATAGAAAAGTTACTGTTGTTTATTAATGTATTTTTCCTCACAAAAGTAAGATGGATTTAAATTGGGACTTCTGTATAAAAAAATCTGTTACTTCACAATGTTGGATCTTAAAGTCCCTTGATTTTCATCACAAAGTAATAGTATGAATAACAATAATGATCTTTGGAAGAAAAATAGCAAAGATATTTGAGCAACTTGTTTGGACCAGGCATTAGATTAAATGATCTCTCTCTCTCTCTCTCTCTGTTGTCTCTTTCTCTGTCTCTCTGTTTCTGTCTCTTTCTTTTTCTTTATGTGTCTCTTTCTTCCTCTCTTAATATTTCTTCCAGTTCAGTGTTTTCAGTTTTCTTATGGGTCTCATCCCATAGAATACTAAGGGCAAAAGTGAAGTTTCTCAACGTTTATAGCTACTGAGTGATAGCAGTGATTGAAAGGTAACAACCTGACCCAAAAGTCTGAGCTATGACACTAAGCCAAGGCAATTACTTATTTTGTCTAGATTTGAAATGGTACCCCTTTTTATGTAAATATATACTGTATATATCTTACAAGAGGACCTCTTTAATTTTCTAGTTACATAATATAATGAAAAAGAGAGGGAGACAGAGAATTTGATTGTTTCTCTCTCTAAGTTAAAAAATACTCTACTCTGGGGCGCCTGGGTGGCTCAGTGGGTTAAAGCCTCTGCCTTCGGCTCAGGTCATGATCCCAGGGTCCTGGGCGGGGAGCCTCCTTCTTCCTCTCTCTCTGCCTGCCTCTCTGCTTACTTGTCATCTCTGTCTGTCAAATAAATAAATAAAATCTTTAAAAAAAATACTCTACTCATCATACTCAAAATTATTTCTTTAAAAAATTATTCAATTATTTTCTTCAAAGGAGATTATTGGTGGTTTAGATTAAATAATGCATAAAACCCAAATAATAGCTGTTCTATATTAAAATCAAGACCAGCAATTTTGTAATTAAACTTCCTTGGATGGAGACTAAAATTAATTCTGCTTATTTCCAAATTTGAGATTTCTAATATGATACCAATTTCTTGAAAAATTTTCAATTTCTCTGAAATTATTCTGATGAAAATAAGTCTTCTATTTTATTTATTTTAATTTTTCCCATCATAGGAAGTAGGTGACTTGCTAGCAGTTGAGTTAAGGGTGGGGAAGTCCTCCTTTGGTATCTAGAATGTTCCCACCCTTTTGTTTTGTTTGTTTGTTTGTTTTTTAGTAGAATGTTCCCACCTTTAAAGAACAAAGAGATTAGGGATTTGGGATTCTAGAGCAGTAGTTCTTCCACAGAATCCAAATTTGTTTTAGGTTCATCACTGTAGCTTTGTTTTTTCCAGCATCAATCTTACATTCCAGTGAGTTCTTAAGGAAGAGCTATTGCAATCTAGGCTATTCACATTGCAATGGATCTTTAGTGACATCTAAGTCTCTTCCATTCTATAGATAAAGGAATTAAGTAACAAAGAGGGTGAGTGATTTGTCCATGATCAAACATCGAGCTAATGTTAATTAACGCCTTTGATTTTAATTTTCCACCTTTATGGCGAAGAAACAAGATGTATTTCCCATAAAGAATTTCAGCGAAGATCTTGTTGCCCTGTTGCAAACCTGCCTATATATTTATGCATTTCCTATACACAAGCATAAAATATCATAATGATGTATCTGGTTCCTTTACTTTATGATGGATGTTCTATGACGATGCAAACTATAGAAATGCCAATCTTTTTTTTGGGGGGGTGGGTTTGATTGCCAACAGTGTGATTTCCTCTTAACATCTTATATGTACTATTCCATTATAGGGTGAATGTAAGGAAAGTTTCATTATTGGATATTGTTTTGTACATAGATTAACATTAAAAACTGTTTTTATAATTAATGTACTTAGAATGTACCTTCACTCCTTTAGGAATTTTAGTTTTCCCTCAATATAAGTTTATCATGTTGTTATTGGAGAGAAGTAGGTAAAATCTTTCTTGGAAAATAAATATTTGCAGGCGGGATTAGGAGAACAAAACCATTATACTTGAAGAATTGAAAAACGTAGTCATAAAAAAAATAGACAGGTAAAATAATGAACTGCTTTACAGAAGACTTAGTACTCATAAAGATTTCCACAGGGAAATTACCAGAATATAACATCCAAAGATAAGGCATCTATTAAGACAAGTTTCAACTTGAATTTTATAGGAGTTCCAGAAAAAGAGAATGAATGGAGAAGAGATACAATTGAAAAATATAATGGCTTAAATCATTTCATAATAGAGAAAAGATATGAACTCTCAGATTGAAAAATCACCTCTAATCCTAATCAGGAGAAACAAACCCAAACATATGATGAAATACATAGTAGTAAATCTTCAGAATATCAAAGCTAAATATGTATTTTTTAATAATAAGGAGGAAACACAGAATCCAAAAAATGGAAAGTCTCTGGCTGTAGGCTTATCATGAGCAACAGAGGCCAAAAGATATAGTGAGTCAACCCAGAATTCTATAATAAACTAAGCTTTTATTGAAAGAAAGGGTGAATTTTAATCTTTACAAAACCTAATAGAATTTATTACTCTTGGTTCTTCTCTGAAGAAACGACTGAAGGGGGTCTGCCAGCAAGAAGCAAATCAAAGACAAAAAGAAAGACTGGTACACAAAAGTAAGGGTAAACAAGTAAAATATTTAGCAAATCTAATTTTAACTATGATTTTTTTAGTAATAGTATTATGATTACAAATATTATAGAAAAAATAAGTAGCTCTAAATTAATAATCAATAGTGCCCTGGAATACAGGAACATCTGCAATATTGTCTTTGTTCAGGAGACAAGTAGAAATATTAGCTAATTTTGAATATTACTCAGTTAAGTATTCATGCTAAGATATTTATAGTCAGTCAAATAGATAAAACAAAAAGCATGTAACTTTGAAACCAGTTAAGGACACACATACATGCACAGAAAAGAGAAAATAGATGTAATCAAATAAAAGGTAAGAATTCTGAAAATTAAGGCAAAAGAAAATTTTGGTAAGTAGAAGCTTCAAAGTAAAATTAAATAAAAGTGTATCCTTAGGATGCCTGGGTGGCTCAGTTGGTTAAGTATTTGCCTTCAGCTTAGGTCGTGATCCCAGGGTTCTGAGACTGAGTCCTGCATCAGGCTCCCTGTTAGTGGGGAATCTGCTTCTCCCTCTCCTTCTACCCCTCCTCCTGATCATGTTCGTGCTCTCTCTCTCATGCTCTCTCTCTTTCTCAAGTAAAATCAAAAGAAAGAAAGAAAGAATATCCTTAAAAGCAATTGATATAAATGAATTAATATACTTCCTTGCCTTGACGAAAGTGTGATATATATATTACATCTGATTTACATGCTATGTCCTCAAGAGAAGAGGTCAATGTGGAATACTTACCCAAGGAAGTAAGATTTTGTCTTAACATCAAAGGAAAGGACAGAATTTGCCTGGGCCATATTTGAAATGTGCACATGATATGGATACTCTAGCCAATGTAAAATGATCTAGGAATATCCTAGGGTCAAAGTGCAAAACATATTTGTGGTATCGTGAGAGAGGTAATAAGTACATCAGTGTATTTGAAGCAAAACTGTATGTGACAGAGGGATAAACAGGATTCCTTTTCTGTAAGAATTTACATTAGAAGTCTGGAATCAGTGGTGGCAATAACCTGGAACATGGAACAAATGTGGAGTTTGTTACTGAATAAATGTTGAACCTTATATAAGTTTCTAAAATGATCTAATCTACAGCCCATGCACTTAGAAAATGAGGAAATAATACACATTCCATAGATGTATTCTGAGTATTACGTTAAATAATTTTTTATAAGAGCTGGGTTTATTATCTGGCAAATGTTAGGATCATAGAAGATGTTAACACTCATTATTTTCTTCTGTAATGTAGTAGTTGAAACTCTCCATGCTTTTCCCTTTGGAGGGAGGGGAATGGTGTTCTCTGAGGGTGGATAGAAAGGCTGGCTGAGAATGAATGAGATCGATAGATTTGTGTGTTAGAAATTAACTCTAGACACCTTGTCTGCAGTAGATTGAACCACTAGACTGAGAGCTCTGCTCTGCCAGGAAACCTAGTTCACTCATAATGAACTAGTTCACTATAATGCATCACATAGTTAGTGATTAGTATTTTTTATTAAAAAGAAGTATATAAAACAAGTCAAAAGAGAAGATACCCTCTAAGATGCAATAGTTGCCCTCAAAATATGCTTAGTATTGAAGTGCAGCATTATGATCGTTAATAAATCAAGCTAAATGAATGTTATTTCAAAGCATTCACCTGTGGTGAGCACTAAGCACATTCATTCAAATACTGAAAAACCACAAATTCTTTCTAAGATTGTTATATAAAATAGAAAATCCTATCTAAGGCTAATATATAACTATTCAGTCTCCCGGAGCCTCTTATTTTGGAGGCAGAGGAAATAAAGATGTGCTGTTAAAGCTGTGGTCTTTAACACAAACCTCTGGTTTTCTAGGAAGTGTATGGACATGAATAATTTAAAGAAACAATTGTCCAGATCCTCAACTTTAATTGTGCTGTTTCCTAAAATTAGTCTAGCCCTGATCTCCAGTTTCTATTCCAAACTCCCCTTTCATAAGAACTCATTTCCCACTTTATTATAAAAAAAGATTATCTTTCAACTATCAATGAGTTATTGCTACAGGGGAGGAAAAAAACTAAAAAATCTCTAAAGAAGCAAACATAGAAATTGAAACTTGAGCCACTGAGGCAAGCCCTATGATAATAATGGACCTGTAAGTATACTAAAGTGAATACATCGTGATAATCTACAGCCAGAATTTTGCACAGTATGTATGTTATCATCTATCACCTATCTTGATATTCAGAAATAAGAGAGTATAATTAATAAGTATATTAATACACTTATTTGAACTGATTAGGGAAGAGTGACTTTTCTGATGGAAATAAAGTCTGCCTATGCTGATTATTTTAATGATGAGAATTACCTTATCATTAAGTCAAATTGTGCATGTTTTCAAATATTGGATGACCTAGACCTGTATTTCAAAATACTTTCATGAAAATATATGTAAATTATATTTGCAGTAATAATATACAAAAAGTCAGAAATACATACTTTGCACATATTACATCTTAAATGTAGCATTCAAAATTTGGGAAGGGAAACAGAAACTACTCCATATATTTTAAGCAGGACCTAAATTAAAGAGCAATTAGGTCTTTACAAAACCATTAAAAGAGATAGATGATGTAAAGGTCAGGAAAACCTCCACCAGGTTTCAGATTCATAAAGCTTTCAGAGAATTATGAAATTGTGAAAGAATACATTAGCATGAGGACAAGATGGCGGGGAACTAGGAGGAGGCACCGTTTCAACCTGTCCCCTAAAGTGAGCTGATTACCTACCAAGGAACTCCGATCACCCATGAAATCAGCCTGAGATCAGAATTCTACACGTCAGGATCTCTACGGGGGCAGAAGACGCCAGTGGGTAGGTAGAGCGGATTGGAAACGCCGGACTGGGATCAGAAGAGAAACAAAAGGGGGAGGAGCCACCAGAGGCGACCCAGTGGGAAGTGATATCCCAATCCGAGAGAGCCCTGCGACTGGGGACCAGCACTAACTTGGAGTCTGGTTGAAAGCACTCAAAAAGAACAAAGGATCACGGGCGGAAATTGTGGGAATCAGGGCAGTTAGGACAGGGGCTTCAGTCCCCAGACCCAGGAGAGCCAGAGAGAGTGCGGCGGGGAAACCAGGTCTTGGTCCCTGAGCCGCGAGTGAACGTGGCTGATGGCACGTGGGGTGCAGCTCCCATGAGGGGCTGGGAGCCTCGCCAGCCCACAGAAACACAGATTTTTACAGTCCCCGCACGTGCACCGTGCCGCGCTATCAGGGCCTGAGTCGTGGCCCACATCCTTCCCCTGAGACAGGTGCGTGCAGGCGCCAGCTGGGAGCTCTGGGTCCCCGAAAAGGCTGAGTACTCCCTGCCCACCGGCGGGAAAATCTCAGTGTGCGATCGCTGCTGGGAACCTCTCTGGAGGTCCGGAGCTGCCCAGACAGCAGCTGCTGTCATGATTTTTGGGTATAAGCAAGAGTTCCTGCATCCCCAGGGAACGCGACTCGGAACATGCTCTGCCAGCGGCCAAGGGGGAACTTATGTGCCCTGCAGCACCCAGAGGGGAGCAGACTGAGGCTTCTCTCTAGAGGGAGGTCTGGGCGCAGTTTGCTTTCCTCTAAACCTCCAAAAACCATCAAAAGCTGTCAAGGAGGGAGAAAAAACAAACAAACGAACAAACATAAAAACCTCCAGAGAACAAAAGCCTGAAAAACTGGTTTCCTCAGATCCCATCCCCTTGCGGGGGTGGGGGGTGCTTACCCCAGGAAACACTGCCTGAAAACCCACGCGGCAGGTCCCTCCCCCAGAAAGCCAACTGGGAGAAAAAAAAACAAAAACAAAAAAACGGGAGAACAACCACCACTACTTCATAGATACAACTTTTATTTTTAATTCGTTCCCACTATTCTGGTTCATTTTTTTATTTTTTATATATATATTTTTAGCCTATTTACCATCACAGTGAGATGTCCAGTACATCAAATTCCATAATAACCTTTTAAACTGAACTTTTTGATACATATACCAGTGTTTTTCTTTTGATTTTCTATTATTTAAAATTTTTTAAAATTTTACTCTAGTTTAGTTTACTTCATTCTTTTCTTTATTTTTATTTTTTAATATTCATATGGAGTTAAACTTCAAGGTAATCCCCTTTCCCAAATCAATGCTACCCCTATAGGTAAGCCAATTTTTAATCCCCCGTTATCTTAGGAAAGTTGAGTCCTTTAACAAAGATATCAAGATACATCCAGAGAAAGAATCAAAATAACCTTCCTTGCCCACACTGAGAATTTATAACCACTCTCCCATCTTTTCCTTCTGCCAGTATTTCTGTGTATTTGTGTTTGTCCTGGTATTATATAAATCTTATACTTGGGGTTCTTTTTGATGAGGTTCTTTTTTTTTTTTTTTTTTTTTTTTTTTTTTTTTTTTTTTTTTTTTTTTTTTTTT
>PISX010037546.1:0-10970 GCA_004024625.1 Mellivora capensis
GTCTTCTGCCCCCGTAGAGATCCTGACGAGTAGAATTTTGATCTCAGGCTGATTTCATGAGTGATCGGAGTTCCTTGGTAGGTAATCAGCTCACTTTAGGGGACAGGTTGAACCAGAGCATCCTCCTAGTTCCCCGCCATCTTGTCTCCCCCCCATTCCCATTTTAAATGGAGGTGTTTGGCCCTTCTTAGATACATTCCTAGAGTCTTTTTTTTTAAAGATTTAATTTTTTATTTGACAGAGAGAGATCACACGTAGGCAGAGAGGCAGACAGAGAGAGAGAGAGGAGGAAGCAGGCTCCCTGCTGAGCAGAGAGCCCAATGGGACTCGATCCCAGGACCTTGAGATCATGACCTGAGCCAAAGGCAGAGGCTTAACCCGCTGAGCCACCCAGGGGCCTGACATTCCTAGAGTCTTGATGACTTTCTATCCGACTCTTGGTTCCCATTCCAGCTGGAAGGTGCTGTGACTCACAGCAGGCACCTAGGGATGTCTTCTGAGTTCCCCCTCTGGTCCTGTGGGAAGGGAGAGAATTAGTGTCCGGTAGGCAACTTAAAAAGTTGGTCTTCTTGTCACTGATCCTGTGTGGCTGCCTTGGTAAATGTGTGGATAGGTAGTCAGGGCATCTATCTCCCCTGGTTGATGGAGAAAAGAAGATCAAAGTAATATAAATGGACACAGAGGGAATGAACACTTTCTTAGTGTTGAGTATCAAATAATGTTGAGAACAAAGTGTGTAGCAAAATCACGATTCACAAGCAGGCAGTCTCAGGCCTGTTGGCTTGGACAATGAGAAACCACCATTGGCTCCCTCTGGGGGCCAAGGAAATAATAGGCCTTCATTCTTCCTTCTGGATTTGGATTTCTCTTCCCTTTCCTATCTTGGGGGAAACACACACACACACACACACACACACACACAATCACACCACATAGGCTTAGCAAATTGGTCCTCCAATCTAATTATGTATTTGGAAATGGTCATTGAAGCAGTATTCCTTGAAAGAGCTCTTTCTACACTGAACAGGTTACTGGAGCATAGTGCATATGTGTGAACTGTCTGCTCTTCTGAATAAAGACATCTCTGTAATCCAGGAGAGGGAGAAAAGTTGGTACCAATCACAGCCTTTAAAACAGAAGGACCAGAACCAAACACTCAGGGGCATGAGGGAAATCTCTCCATTTGGCTATAAGACACTTATTTCACTCACATAGCTGAGGATCCAAGTGGGAAATTGCCATCAACACTGGGACTGGTTGTGTGATGCCAAACCTATGACCCCCTAAAGGGGAACCAACCTAGCTTCAAACTTAAAGAGGATGGGAATGGTATCAAGGAAAACCAGAGTTCCATATTTCCAATGGAAATGAAAGTTACTTGGGATTGACATATTTAACTTCATCTGCCATGGTCCCTGAAAAAAGGAAAGCTCCCACACCAAATTTCTTGTGACTACACACAGACAGTCTTTGAAGCTCATTCAAAACCTCTAGCTTTCCTGATGTCAACATTGTACTGAAGCCAAATGACAAGGGGCCCCGTGGCACAACCTATCTCAGAGTCTCAGGGACTCAGCCTGATTCCCCAGTTTCAAGCCAAAAATATTGCTCTGAGAACACTGGCTCCTCTCCATGGCCTCCAGAAAGAACCTAGTTTGAAAAAAGAGCACAGAGATGTATATATGTGCACAAGGAAGCAAGATGCTTTATTGCTCCAAGAAGGAAAAACAATTCTACCTTTCAAATGGGAATGAAATACATTTGGGATGGATAGGTCTAACTTCACTGCGCTCCATACCCCAGAAATGACACCAGATCCTTTGCAAATAAGCTGGTGCAACCTAAACGCATTCTCTGGTGGTTACCATAGGTTTCATGATCAGAGATATCTAAAAATCAAGAAGTGGCCCTGTGGTCCCAGGTATCCCATAGCTTCAAACACTCTGCCAGACTCCCTAGATTAAAGCAGGAAATATGTTTCTGAGATATTTCTTCTGAATGACCCCCTACATTGAATCAATTTTGAGGAAAAAAAAGAGCAAATAAAGGGAAAGGGACACATGGCAGACCAATGTTCTTCATGGAGACCATAGTGGGTTAATATTGAGAATGAAGTGATTAGCACAGTGTCCTAACCATCTGGCCATTTTAAGAATAAGAAACTTAAATGCTGGGATGCCTGGGTGGCTCAGTTAGTTAAATGACGGCTTTTGGCTCAGGTCATGATCCTAGAGTCCCAGGATCAAGTCCCACATCGGGCTCCCAGCTCCATGGGGAGTCTGCTTCTCCATCTGACTTTCTCCCTTCTCATTCTCTCTCTCTCTCTCTTTCTCCCTCTCTCTCTCTCAAATAAATAAATAAAATCTTAAAAGAAAAGAAAATAAACTCCAATGCTTTTGTGCAAAGGGAAACATCCATGGGCTACACCTGTGAACTGAATAAATGAGAGGCCTTCATTCCTATTTTTTGTGAGACACATAGAGACAGAAAGAAAGAGCACTCAGGGTGGGGGAGAGGTAGAAGGAGAGAGAGAATCTCAGATAGTATTCATGTTTATCACAGTGTCTATGTGGGGCTCGATTTTACAACACTGAAAATATGACCTAAGCCAAAATCCAGGATGAGGTGCTTCACCACCTGAGTCACTCAGATGCCCCAAGGGAAAGATTCTGATATTGGAGGTTTTCCTGCATTTGATCAGGACCTAGGGGCAGCAGTGATTCAGAGGTACCAGGCTGCAACTCCCAAATGAAACTCCACTGTTCGCAACTGCTATTGGAGCATTCTCCGTTAGAAAAGCTATTTCTGCTCAGAACAGGTTTTGCATTGATAATAACACATTAATAGTAGGAGACCTCAACATTCCAATCTCAGCAATAGACAGATTATCTAAGCAGAAAATTAGAAAGAAACGAGAGCTCTGAAAGACACACTGGGCCACAAGGATCTCACAGATATATATAGAAGGCCCCACCCTAAAACAAAAAAAAAAAATGCTCATTCTTCTCAAACACACCTGGTATTTTCTCCAGAATAGACCACATACTGGGTCACAAATCAGCTCTGAACAGATACCAAAATATTGAGATTATTCCCTGCATATTCTCAGACCACAGTACTTTGAAACTGACCAAATCACAAGAAAAAGTTTGGAAGAAATTCAAACACTTGGAAACTAAAGACCATCCTTCTCAAAAATGTTTGGGTCAACCATGAAATCAAAGAAGAACTTAAGCAATTCATGGAAATGAATGAAAACGCATTAGTCCAAAACCTCTGGGATATGGCAAAGTGGGTAAGGGGGAAATACTTAGCCATTCAAGCCTCACTCAACAAACAGAAATATCTTGATTACATAAACTCTCTTTACACCTTAAAGAACAACAAATTAAGCCTACCACATGCAGAAAAAGGGGAATTATTAATATTAGAGCAGAGAACAATGAATAAGAAACCAGAAATACAGTAGAAGAGATGAATGAAATAGAAGCTGGTTCTTTAAAAGAATTAATAAGATCAATAAACCACTAGCCAGACTTATCCAAAAGAAAAGAGAAAGGACCTAAATTAATAAATATGAGTGAAAGGGGAAGAGATCATGACTAACACCAAGGAAATAGAAAAAATTATCAGAAATTATTATCAATTACTTTATGTTAATAAATTAAGCAACCTGGAAGAAATGCACTCATTCTTGGAAGCCTATAAACTACCAGGACTGAAACATGAAGAAATTGGGGAAGTGGGGCAAGATAGCGGAGAAGTAGGAGACCCTGTCTCAACTGGTCCCCTAAAGTGAGCTAAATATCTACCAGAATACTCTGAACACCCATGAAATCAACCTGTAATGTGAGATCATACACTTCTGGATCTCTTTGGGGGCAGAAGACATCAGTGGACAGGTAAAGAGGAGTGGGAACACACAGTCTGTTATCAGAGAATAAACAGAAGGGGGAGGGAGCCACCAAAAGCAACCCATTGGAAAGTCATACACCAACACAAAAGTGCCCTGTTGTTGGGGACCAGCATTAACTTGGAGTCTGGTTAAAAGCACTTAAAAAGAGCAAAAGATATTAAGGGGCAACTGGTGGATTGGGTGGTCACGGGTATGGGCCTAAGCCCGTGGACCCAGGACAGCCACCACTGGTAACCACGCATGTCAGAGAGAGTGCAGCAGAGCCTCAAGTTCCTGGTCCCTGAGGCTCTGGCTTTGCACTGCTTGTACCACCATTTGGCTGGGCCCACTCCCACCCACTAGTGAGAGATTCTGGTATGGGTACCAGCTGGCGCTCTCTAGAACCACAGCCTTTTGTGCTCTGGGCACACTGCACAACTGGAGTTGGAATGCACTCCCTACCTGCATCTGAGAGAACTTGGTGTGGGTACCAGCCAGCACTCTCTAGGACTGGCCAAGGATCTGAATGCTCCCAATCCATGCATGAGAGTACCCGGCGTGATTTCTGGTCAGGTTAGCCTTCCATGACCTGCATGACAGCAGGGTCTGAGCACACACTGCCTGGGCCTAACCCAGACAGCAGTCCTGGCAAAGGCAGCCACCAGAAACAGGCTCTCTGGACCAATATCACTCATGGTTTTAGTGGCATGGCAGTGCAGAGACAAGAAGGTGCCTCAGGTGACCACTGAGACAGTGTCTAGGGTGTGCACCACCTGTAGGTGTTTATGCTGTTCAGTGAAGTTTGCAGAGAGGAAGTTTGTGTGTTCTGGACCACCAAGAGGGGAGCAGACTGAGGTTTCTCTCTGAGGCTGAGGACTGGTTTCCTTTCCACTAAATTTCCAAAAAGCTGCAAAAGGCTGCCAAAGAGCAAAAACCTCCAGAGAACAAAAGCCTGAAAACCCAGCTTCCACAGAGCCCAGCCCCTTGATTGGGGGCAGGATGACTCAACCCAAGCAAAAGTGACTGAAAAACAATGCAGCAGTTCCCGCTCCCCAGAACACAAGGCAAAGAAACAAGGGGACAACCACCACAGAGTCCACATAAAACTGTAAAATCCCAACATCAGGGGAAAACAATATATTAAGCTCAAGCTATTGCCCTAAATACTATACATTTCATAGCTACAACTCTTTTCTTTTAATTCATTCTCACAATTCCTGTTCTTTTTTTAAAAAAAATTTTAACCTATTTACCATTACAACTAGAGGTTTAATACAACATATTGCATAATAACCTTTTAACTTGGATTTTTGGCACACATATACCTCTGTTTTTCTTTTTCTTTTCTTTTTTTCTTTTTAAAAAAATATACATATAGATATAAACTTCAAGAAAATCCTTTTTCCCCATTCAAAACTACCCCTATATATAAACCAGTTTTGTTTTGTTTTTGTTTTGTTTTGTTTTGTTTTGTTTTTGTTTTTGTTTTTGTTTTTTAGAGAGGGAGAGAGAGCGAGCAAGCACAGACAGACAGAGTGGCAGGCAGAGGCAGAGGGAGAATCAGGCTCCCTGCCGAGCAAGGAGCCCAACGAGGGACTCAATCCCAGGACGCTGGGATCATGACCTGAGCCGAAGGCAGCTGCTTAACCAGCTGAGCCACCCAGGTGTCCATATAAACCAGTTTTAATCTCCATTTGTCTCTGGAAAGTTGTGTTCTTTAACAAATATATCAAAATATGTCCAGGAAGAACCAAAATAACCTCCCTCGCCCACATCGAGGATTTATAACCACCCTCCAACCTTTCTTTTCTGTCAGTGTTTCTGTGTACGTGTTTTTGTTCTGGTATTATATAAATATTATTCCTGGGGCTCATTTTGACTGGGTTCTTTTTTTTCTTGTTATTTACATTTTTCTGTCTTTTTTTGTACATTTTTGTTTATATACATGATAAATCTCACTTTTGGAGCTCATTTTGGCTGGGTTCTCTCTCTCTTTCTCTCTTTTTTTTTTCTTTTTTCTTTCTTTTTGGTGGTGACTACTGATTACTCTGAAATCTTCAAGGGTGCATCTTGTGTGGATCATGGTTGATATATTCAGCTATACATCCCTTCAACCAACTCTTACCAAAATGACTAGGAGAAGGAACCCCAACAGAAGAAAATTTTGGAGACTGTGCCCTCTCCATCAGAACTATTGGATATAAACATAAACAGTATGTCAGAAAGGGAATTCAGGGCAATAATTATCCAGGCAATGGCTAGGTTGGAGAAAACCATTAGTGACAACATAGAATATCTAAGAGCAGAAGTGGGATCCAAACTGGCAGAAGTTAAAAAGTGCTATCAATGAAATTCAGTCTAATATAAATACTCTAACAGCTAGGGTAACAGAGGCAGAATATATAATTAATGATGTATAGGACAAACTGATAGAGAAAAAGGGTCAGGAGGAGGCCTGGAACAAATAGCTTAGGAGCCATGAAAATACAACTAGGGGAAAAAAAAGACACCATGAAGCATTCCAATGTCAGCATTCTTGGGATCCCTGAGGGGTTATAGAAAGAGAGAAGATTATAAAATATAGTTGAACAAATTCTGGGTGAAAATTTCCCCAGTCTGGGGAATGAAATAAGTCTTTGTGTCCTAGAGGCAGAAAGAACAGCTACCAAGAATCAATGAATCTAGAAAGACATCAAGACACTTCATTGTGAAACTAATGAATCATGATTTTAGATAAGAGCTTCTGAGGACAGCTATGGGGAAGAGATTCCTAAGTACAGAGGAAGTGCCAACAGAATAACATCAGACCTGTCCACAGAAACCTGGCAAGACATATTCAGGGCACTAAATGAGAATAACATACAGCCAAGAATAATTTATCCAGAAAAGCTGACATTCAGAAAAAATGAAGAGATAAAGAGCTTCTACGACCGGCAAGGATTAAAAGAGCATGTGACCACCAAGCTGGCGGTACATGAAATAATAAGGGGGGGTGCTTTCTTATAAAAGAAAGAACCCATGAGTGACATAGAACAGAAATTTACAGAGACAATCTACAGAAACAAGGACTCCACAGACAATATGATGTCAATAAAAATGTATCTTTCAATAATCACTCTCAATGTGAATGGCCTAAATGCTCCCATAAAATGTCTCAGGGTTACAGATTGGGTAAAATGATAGGACCCACTCATATGCTGTCTACAAGAGACACATTTGGAACTTAAACGCATCCAGACTGAAAGTAAATGAATGAAGAGGCAAGATTCATACCAATGGGCCTCGAAAGAAAGCTGAGGTAGCAATTCTCACAGCAGATAAATTAGATTTTGAATTAAAGACTGTAGAAAGACTACAGAAGGACATTACATCATTCTTAAATGGTATATCCACCAAGAAGATCTAACAATTGTAAATATTTCTGTCCCCAATGTGGGATCAGCCAACTACATAAGCAAAAAAAAAAAAAAAAGTCATATTGATATGAATACATTAATAGTAGGGGATCTTAACATGCCACTCTCAGTAGTAGATTGTTCATTTAAGCAGAAAATCAATAAAGAAACAAGAGCTTTGAATGACACATTGGACCAGATGGACCCCAAAGGTATATACAGAAAATCCCACCCTGAAACTACAGAATACTCATTGTTCTCGAGTGCACATGCAACTTTCTCCAGAACAGATCACACACTTTCTCCAGAATAGGTCACAAATAATGGCTCAATTGAAACCAAAAGATTGAGATTATTCCCTGCATATTCTTAGACCACAATGCTTTGTAATTGGAACTCAATCACAAGAAAAAGTTTGGAAGGAATTCAAACAACTGGAAGCTAAAGACCACCCTGTGTAAGAATGTTTGGTTCAACCAGGAAATCAAAGAAGCTCTGAAACAGTTCGTGGAAACCAGTCAGAATGAAGACACATCAGTTCAAATCCTATGGGATAGGGAAAAGGCAGTCCTAAAGGGGAAATACATAGCCATCCAAGCCTCCTTCAAAAAAAAAAAAAAAAAAAGGAAAAATCCCAAACACACAAACTCTCTTTACACATTAAATAACTGGAAAATCAACAGCAAATTAAGCGAACCCCATGCACAAGAAGGGAAATAATCAAGATTAGAGCAAAGATCAATAAGTTAGAAACTAGAGATACAGTAGGATACATCGACAAAACTAGAAGCTTGTTCTTTGAAAGAATCAATAAGATCAATAAACCATTGGCCAAACTAATCCAAATGAAAAGGGAGAGGACTGAAATGAATAAAATTATGAATGAAATGGGAGAGGTCACAACTAACACCAAGGAAATAGAAATAATCATCGGAAATTATTATTATCAGTTATATAAAAATAAGCTAAGCAACCTAGAAGAAATGGATGCATTCCTGGAAACCTATAAACTTCCGTGACAAAATCAGAAAGAAATTGACAACCTATATAGACCAATATCTAGTAATGATATTGAAGTAGTGATCAAAAACATCACAAAAAACAAGAGCCCAGGACATAACAGATTTCCTGGGGAATTCTACCAAGCATTCAAAGTAGCAATATTGCCTATTCTCCTGAAGCTGTTTCAAAATATAGAAACAGAAGGAAAACTCCCAAACCCTTTCTATGAAGCCAGCATTACCCCGATCCCCAAACCAGGCAATGAATCCATCAACAAGGACAATTTCAGACCAATATCCCTGTTGAATATGGATGGCAAGATTCTCAACAGGAGCATAGCTAATAGGATCCAACAGTACATTAAACAGATAACCCACCAGGACCAGATGGGATTTATTCCTGGAATTCAAGGTGGTTCAAGATTCACAAGTCAATCAATTAATAAAAGAAGAAGAACCACAAGGTCCTCTCAATTGATGCAGAAAAAGCATTTGACAAGATACAGCATCTGTCCGTGATTAAAAAGGTTCAAAGTACAGGGACAGAGGGAATACTCCTCAACTTCATAAAGTCTATCCATGAAAAACCCAAAGTGAATATCATTCCCAATGGGGAAAAGCTGACAGCCTTCCCTTTGAGATCAGGAACACGACATGGATGACACTCTCAACTCCCTTATTCAACATAGTGTTAGATGTCCTAGCAACAGCAATCAGACAACAAAAAGAAGTAAAATATATTTGAATTGGCAATAAAGAAGTCAAACTCTCTCTTCGCAGATGACATGATATTTTACATGGAAAACCCAAAAGACTCCCCACCCCCAAACTACTAGAACTCATACAGCAATTCAGTAATGTGGCAGGATATAAAATCCATGTACAGAAATCAGTTGCTTTCTTATACACTAACAATGAAAATACAGAAAGGGAAATGAGAGAATCGACTCCATTACTATACCACCAAGAACCACAAGATACCCTGGAATAAATGTAACAAAAAAGGTAAAGGATCTGTACTCTAGGAACTAGAAAACACTCATAAAAGCAATTGAATGGATAAAGAAGATATGGTCCATATATACAAGGGATTATTATGCATCTATCAGAAAGGATGAATACCCAACTTTGTATCAACAAGGATGGGACAGACCCATAGTGGGTATTAAAGAGGCATGTATTGCATGGAGCACTGGGTGTGGTGCATAAACAATGAATCTTGGAACACTGAAAAAAATTAAACTAAAGGAGACAAGATGGCGGGGAACTAGGAGGATGCTCTGGTTCAACCTGTCCCCTAAAGTGAGCTGATTACCTACCAAGGAACTCCGATCACTCATGAAATCAGCCTGAGATCAAAATTCTACTCATCAGGATCTCTATGGGGGCAGAAGACGCCAGTGGGATGTCAGGATCTCTACGGGGGCAGAAGACTGCCAGTGGGCAGGTAAAGCCGAGCGGGAACACCGGACTGGGATCGGAAGATAAACAAAAGGGGGAGGGAGCCACCAGAGGAGACGCATTGGGAAGTAATACCCCAATACGGCAGTCCCCTAAGACTGGGGACCAGCATTAACTTGAAGACCGATAAAAAGCACTCAAAAAGAGAAAAGATCATAGGGTGAAATTGTGGGAATTGGAACTGTTAGGGACAGGGGATTAAGTCCCCCACGGAGGCCAGCCACGGCTGGCACTGAGCCAGAGAGTACAGCAGAGAAACCAGGTCCTGGTCGCTGAGCTGCGAGGAGACCTCCTAGGGGCGTTTGGCGTGTGGCAGGGGCTGGGACCCTCCCGGAGCAGAAACAGACTTTTGCAGTCCCCACGCGTGTGCCGCGCCGCACTAGCGGAGCCTGAGACGCGCTCCACCCCCTCCCCTGAGAGAGGCGGCTCTAGGACCTAGAAAGTCTGATCGCTCCCAGCTCGGGCCAGCGGGAAAATCTCTGTGTGCCTTCCCCGCTTGGAACCTCTCTGGGGGTCTGGAGCTGCCCAGACAGCTGCTGCTTGTGGTTTTGAGTACAAGCAGGACACACAGGTGTCCCCAGAGATCGCAGCTGGGAACCTGCTCTGCAGCACCCAGAGGGGAACGGACTGAGGCTTCTCTCTGGGAGGGAGGTCTGGGTGCAGTTTGCTTTCCTCTAAACCTCCAAGAACCATCCGGAGCTGCCAAGTGGGGAGAGAAAACAAAGGAACAGTCATAAAAACCTCCAGAGAACAAAAGCCTAAAGGCCCGGTTTCCTCAGAGCCCACCCCCTGGAGGGGGCCGGGAGGACTTAACTCAGGAAACACCGCCTGAAAACCCACGCGGCAGGCCCCTCCCCCAGAAAGCCAACCCTCCGAGAAGACAACAATCACTACTACTTCATAGATACCTTTAAATCTTAATTCCTTCCATTATTCTGGTTCATTAAAAAAAATTTTTTTAATCTCTTTTATTTTGTTAAATAGTTTTTTTAGCCTATTTACCATCACAGTGAGACGTCCAGTACATCAAATTCCATAATAACCTTCTAACCTGAACTTTTTGATGCATATACCCATGTTTTTCTTTGCTTTTCTATTTTTTATATATATTTTTTTAATTTCACTTTAGTTTAGATCATTCTTTTCTTTACTTTTATTTGCTAATAATCATATAGAGTTAAAATTCAAGGTTATCCCCTCTCCCCAATCAATGCCACC
>PISX010037547.1:0-10971 GCA_004024625.1 Mellivora capensis
CTAGGAAGATGTTGCTGCGGCTGAGGTCAAAGAGGTTGCTGCCTGCGTTCTCCTCAAGGATTTTGATGGATTCCTTTCTCACATTGAGGTCCCTCATCCATTTTGAATCTATTTTCGTGTGTGGTGTAAGGAAATGGTCCAATTTCATTTTTCTGCAAGTGGCTGTCCAGTTTTCCCAACACCATTTATTGAAGAGGCTTTTTTCCATTGGACATTCTTTCCTGCTTTGATAAGATTTCAGTAGTTTCCTAGTTGTTTCATCTGTAACACAAATCTGCAAATACATATAAAAAAAGGCAGTGAGTTTTTATGTGCCCTAATTTTAAACCTAAACTTTGTTTTCTCTAGAAATTTTAGTTATAAAGGGCATTGGTGATTAAATGTGGATACTGTTACAAGTTTGGTTCCTAAACCCATATTTCCTATAAAATAAATTTTCCTTAGCAAATTGAAAGGTGACCATAAATCATGGCAGATGATAGAATTCACTTTATTTTTATGATGCTGCTTAAATGTTTTTTTTTTCAATATTGTAGCCATGCTACAATGTTTTGGTGAAGAATAAAACTGAAGAACTGTTCTATAATGATTATTTGTACTCAGTAATTAACCCCTGAAGGAATTGATGACAAACCCAGTTATGCTGAATTCTGGGCCATAATTTCAGGCATTCTGGTATCGTTTTAGTATTATATTTATGATTGTATATTCCTTAACTATAGTCATGTTTTATTATCAGATTTATTTTCCTGTTGTTTAAATGGAATCAAATATATATTTAAAGTCAGTGATGATTAAATGTCAATTTCTACTCTAAGTGATTTAGGTAAATCTAGGAGGAATAGATGTTGTCTCCTCCTGGATATTCATTGTTTTCATTTTGATATTGAAAACATGTCCCTATTTTCCTTTTCATTTGTCTAATTTAATTTTGTATAGAGAGTTTGGTAGAAGTAATAAGAAAGCAGAAACCTTCCACAAATGTTGATTCTAGTTTTGTTTCTCAGTATTTCTACATTAATCAAAATTTATTTTATAGTGATATATAAATTGCCTTGACAATTATGGAAGCCTAAGTAATACATATAAGGGAATGATTGTATGGAGCCAAAAGATGGTCCTGTGTATCACAAGTCACACTCAAAGATTTTTCTTGGCAATGATTAAAGGTGTTTTCAAATTTTGGAGCTTTGGAAACCTGAAATTACCCATAATCAAAATATGCCTGTTTTCCAGGAGCACTACTATTCTTTTCCATAGGTATTTGCTGAGTGACTACTCTCTTGTAGACACTGGGGATATTCCAGTAAACAAAACCTGACAATTTTTTTTTCCATGAAACTCACACTCTAGTTTCTCTGCAATTTATGTCTTTGGGTATTTGAGATTGATTGTTGAACAGATTGGACTGGGTACCATAAGTACTAATGATCTGGGAAAAATAGTTACCTTCATATGTGTATTACACCTCCTGGAGATTAAGCACATGCTCCTTACTACATGTTTTGGATAGTTTCAATATAGATGTTCTTGAATATATTTTGTTTTATTTTAGTACAGGTCATTTTACAAAATGACCCAATGTGATTCTTTTGGTCTCTCTCATAGCCACAGATCTTTCTGATACTGAAGGACCTCACAAAAACCCATAAATAAGGTGGGTTTTTTTTTCTTAATACTACACAAGTAGTATGTGTATAAATATATAGATACAAGACAAGGGAGGTACTATTACTCAAAATAAAGTGGTCCTGAGAAATAAGAGATGCAAGAGGATGAGAAATTAAGATAAGGTAAACTATAATAATTTTTGCTTTTATTCATCTAAAAGGTACTTGTGACCCCAATTTACAATATGAGATGGATGGGGGATATTACAACACACATCCACCAGTTCTCTGGACACCCGTGGTTGTCTTGTAATTCAACTCAGTTCTGATGCTATCTACCCAATATAGGATCAGATTCCACAGGTTGAGGGCTCAGTCTCACTGTCCTCCCTCCATACAACCCCCCACCACCCACTTCAAATGCCAGTTGCAAGACCAGGTTGTCATCTATATTTCTGACTGACTGGCTATAAATCAGAGGTTCCTACAACCCCTTTCTTGGGTCCAATTAATTTACCAGAGTGCTTCACAACACAGAGAAACATTTTACTTTCTAGATCATTAGATTAATTATAGAAATATATAACTCAGGGACAACCAGATAGAAGAGATATATATGACAGTGGATGGGAAAAGGGTGAGAAACACCCATGCTCTTTGAGTGCACCACTTCCCCCAAATCTCCATGTATTCACCAACCTGGAAGCTCTTCAAACACTGTCCTTTTGGATTTTTATGGAGGTTCCATTACATAGGTGTGAATGATTAAATTTTTGGCCATTAGCCTTCGACTCAACCACCAGACCCTCTGCTCTCCCCAGAGGTCAAGGGGGTCAGGATGAAAGTTCCAACTTTCAGATGACAGTCTTGGTTCTCTTGGCAACCAGCTCCCATCTTTAGGTGACCTTGGGGGATTCTGAAAGTCACCTTATTAACATGACAAAATATACCTTTATCACTCTCAAAACTTAGAAAACTCAAAGTGTTTTAGAAGCTGTGTGCTAGAAACAAAAACTAAACATATATTTCTAATCATAAATCATAAAATCACACTAACTAATGGTGATTGTCCTTAGGTTTTTAGGACACTAACTGCCCCTAAAAATGTAAATACAGGTGCACCTGGGTGGCTCAGTGGGTTAAGCCTCTGCCTTTGGCTCAGGTCATAGTCTCAGGGTCCTGGGATCGAGTCCCGCATGGGGATCTCTGCTAGCAGGGAGCCTGCCTCCTCCTCCTCCTCTCTCTCTCTTTGCCTGCGTCTCTGCCTTCTTGTGATCTCTCTCTGTCAAATAAATAAATAAAATCTTTAAAAAAATGTAAATGCAACATAGTGCTCTGTCAAGAAGTCTGTGTTGGGTTTTTTTACAAAAAATTTTTTTAAAAGATTTTATTTATTTACTTGACAGACAGAGATCACGAGTAGGCAGAGAGGCAGGCAGGGAGAGAGAGGGAGAAACAGGCTTCCTGCTGAGCAGAGAGCCTGATGTGGGGCTTGATCCCAAGACCCTGAGACCATGACCTGAGCTGAAGGCAGAGGCTTTAACTCACTGAGGCACCCAGGTACCCCAAGATGTCTATGTTTTAAAGTCAGTTTATTCCTTTGGTAGAAAAGTAGTGAATCATGTGACATTCTAGAAGTTTGCTTAATTCACTAAATCCTGACATGGAAGACAGCTTATTAATATGTATGCACACAGAAGAGCCCTGAGAGGTTAGAGAATTGGAGATGGTGTTACATCATGTGGGAGTGAAGATGGTTTTCTCATTGCTAGCCTGCCCCTTTGATTGCAACATGACAAGGAGGCTGTGTACCCTTCTTTTAAAATCGGTACATTAAAATGAAAAAAAAAATGAGCAGGTAAATCTGGACTTGGACACTAGAGGAAGGCTCAAGCAGATAGGATGTTCAGGTCATGAAGCATTGATGGCAAGTACCAGTAAGCTGGCTGTGTGGTTTTGAGGACTAGGTTAGGATGCACATTTTTGGAAATCTTTGACTAGGGAAATAAGGTAGAATTCTTAATGTTGGTCTTATAGAGGCATTGGGCAAGAAATGAAGGCACGGACCTAGGGCAAAATAACAATAACATCCAATAATCTGGCTACTGGAAGGAGGGTATGATATTCCAAAAATGTTATTTTTGGATATCTATCCTATACCAGATACTGCTTTACTGAAGAAAATAGGCAAAGTGACTGCCCCCATGGAGCTCACCTTTTAGTGAGGGGAGACAGAAATTAAACAAGATGAACTTGTTTAATTCAAACAAAATTAAACAAGATGAAATAGTTGGCATTTTTTATGGTGCTATAGAAAAAAAAAAACACAAGAGAAGAAGATAGAGTGCCATGGGAGAGATATGTACACAACTTCAGTGTGGTAAGGGAGGTCTTCACTGAAAAGGTGATATTTGTGAAGGGTACAAGAGTAGAGAGTGACTAGCCTTGAGGCAGATCATGGTAAGCTTCTTTTGGGCTTTTTAACAGTTACTTTAGTATAGATAGGAATAGTCTCAGTATTTGGGGTAGTAATGAATCTTGGGGTTCCTAAGTGGTCCCCGCTTTGAAGATTAGAAGCTCTGATTCGTGGAATTGAGAAATATTGCTTATAACACAACTGTGAAGAAGTGAGAGGATTTAAGAATCTGTCTGAGGATCTGCATCTGGTCAGATTGGGAGTTGGTATCCCTGGGAAATGAAGGACCCGGAAAAAGGATACTAGGCAAATCAGTGAGATTTAAGTTAATAACTGGGATGAAGGAATGGCTAAATCAGAAATACTAGAAGCAAAATGAGTAAAAGGGAATCGGCAGGAATAGCTTCCTGTGCTCAACTTGTGACCGAGGTTAATCTTTGCCCCTCCCTGCCCCAGATAGATCTTTCTGGAGTATAAAACACAAATTTTTGGTGATTTTTGGCATTTATGGGTTATACAATCATCTCTTAACAGCAGATCCACATGTTTGAGTCTGTGGGTAGGGTTGGCAGGTAAAGTATAGGATGCCTAGATAAATTTGGATTTTACATAAACAATGAAAAATCTTTCACTAAAATATTTCCCAAATATTACATGTGGTATAACATAGTAAGTATACACACACTCAAAATGTATTTTTTATTTTTCTGAAATTCAAATTTAATTGAACATATTTTCTTTGTTAAATCTGGCAGCCCTTGATTTGAAGTTCATCTGGAGGTCCAGATCTTGGTGGGCCACACTTTGAAGTATGTGGTGGAAAGCAAGACCTCCTTCTTCTTCAGTAGCATTTTGGTTCTTAGAAATATTAGCATCCTCCACATCTGAGGTCTTAAAATGGAACTTACGGACTTTTGAAAACTGTAATATTTATAGCAGTGGTGTCAGTAATGGCTGGTAATGAATTCTATTCCTCAAGAGGAGCATTTGAACTTTTAACACCCTATAACTTATCTAGGAAATATAAAATCAGAGTGGTGGTAAGAGTCCTGAGCCATATCTAATGGTTCTCCCCTTTAACTTCTGTGGTAGCTCCTAAGGCATGTCTGTGAAAACCTGGGACCCCTTGGTATTTACTTGGAAAACCACTGCTTTAGCATCAAGAATTGGCTTAAAAGATCATCATTAAAAAAAATCCTTTTTACTGTATTTGGGATCAAACATTCTAAATACTTGGGGGGGATGAAGGGCTCTAAAGGAATGAGAATTTTTATAAAGAAAAGAAATTTAAGTGGAATGTATTTCTAATGATGAGAATGTCTGGGAAAAATATATTAACTTGGCAGGGAGGGGAGCTACATCTCCCCACCACCCACACTTTTTTTTTTCTTTTTTTGCCATGATATCTCTCATTATAATGCCCAAGTTATTTTTTTCATAGGGAATTAGACCCTATTTTATTCCTAGCACAAAAGATGTAGCATGCGTTTTCATTTACTTTTGATTAAAGTCTCACCCATTTTGAGATCTGCAGATAATTACTGGAAGAGTCATAGGTCACTTAAGAATACTGAAATACATCCAGACAATACATATGGTATTTTAATTAATTTTCTATCAGTTCTTTTCTTTGTGCTGTTGTCATTGTTGGACAGTTTAAAAGCCATATGAATGTACTTAATTATAGTTGGCTGTGGAGTGGGCAAGGCTATGTGGAAAATGCTATCTCGAGGAGTCAGATTTATATTGTGATTCTTAGAATTCACTTTGAGAATAATGTGTTAGAATCAAGTGTACTACTAAATCAGAGTTGCCATCCTTATTTCCGACTCATTTTCAAGTTAAAATGCTATGTAGATTTGACAAATGTATTATTATTATTATTATCCTGTGATGTATTATCACAGGATAGGCCTTGGTAATCCTAATTTAGGCAGAACTCAAGCTTTGGTCCTAGGCTGCCCCTTGTCAGTACTCCTCCTATATTTTTTCCTTCTCTACATAATTTCTTGCTATCCTGTTCTGTCCATTTATTTTCTTTTCCTTTCCTTCTTTTTTTCCTTTCTTTCTTGCTCTGTAAATGGTCTTATTCATTCCTATCAATGTCCCCTTTTTCTCCACCCAAAATTAATATTCCTGGTACTTGATTTACCCTTACTATTGGCAACTAGAGTATGGGCAGGTGGGCTTGGCAAATCAGAGGCTGGTGCCTGGGTTTGAACTGGAGATTAGTGACTCAAAGAAGCAGGGACAGTAGAGATTTTATCTGGGTGGGAATAAGCAGCATCCAGATATATATCCGGGGGCAGTCTGATACTGGCCGTATTCAGCATCTGGGGCCAGCAATGGCATCTACCAGGGCCTCAGAAGAGGAAAATTAGCATGATTTTACTGTTCTTGGCTGACCAACATTTTGTAGTTTATTTTTTATTTTTTTATTTTCTGGGTGTGTTTTTGCAAACTTCTTAGAAATTCCATGAACTGTCCAATATCTTTTCAATAAATTTCTTTTCTACTTAAATTAACCAGAGTTGGTTCTTATTGTTTATTGATTGCCATGATGCTCAGATTCATAATTTTAGCCCAGACTTCTTTTCTAAGCTTCAAATCCAATGCCAACCTAAACTTTTCACTTAATGTCTTACATTGGAGTTATCTCACATTAATGTGTCAAAATCTGAACTTTTATTCTTCTCCCTGGCCTAATATTTTCCCCAGTCTTCCCCCATTCTACCCTTGACTCACTCCAGTTAGGTTGGCATCTGTTGGATGGTAGATTGTTCACTTCTATGTAGCTGCTCCAGGCCGGAGACCAGCAAATAGCCAGAACAATGGAGTGGGAGAATGAAGACCCTCTGAGAAGGGATCAAAGTTAACTTCTCAAGTTGCTGCTTCAGTTGTATCTGATGATGTGTCTGTGTCCATCAGTGTTACCCTGCAACACCCATGTACACCCCTCCAGGATGGCTTCATGTGATGCCTGTCTTTGCTGACTGTGCTGCAGACCCATTGGTCATTTTCAGGTTTTTGAACATGCCACGTTCTTTTCATTATCAGGCACTTAGGCTGTTCACTGTTTTAGAAAGCTTTTCTCTTCACTTCACTAACTTCTTTCTATCATTTAGTTTAAATAGTATTTATTTGTCTTCTCTGATCCCTAAACCTAAATTGTCTTCCTGATATCATCTTTTACTTTCCCCTATGCAGTAACTAGAACAATCTTTACAGATTTTTTTTTTTACGGATTACAGAAAATATAGTAAAAATATTTTATTTGAAAGTCTGTATTTATTTGGGTCTATATTTATTGGTTTAATGTCTTCTTCCTCCACTAAACTACATGATTCCTAAAGGTAAGGACATTGTTCATTCTATTCATTGTATCCCTATTACATGAACAGTGTGAGGAACATGTGGTAGATACTCAAGAAATAATTTTTGGAACAATATAATAAAGGGAAACCTTAAATTTGGGAGATGTTGAGGAGGAGAGGATCAATTACCAACAGGAGAGGATAAATTACAAGGGAAGCATCATTGTTCCTGCCCCTTAATTAATTGATCAAATTATGTCCTTACCTCATGAAAAGAATTCTTTTTGAATGGTAGCATTGCCAGCTCAAGGCAAATATAATCTGGTCTACCATTTTATTGTAAACTTCTTTGCCTTCCTTAGCCCTGTCTTATGGTACAACCAAGAAATGCTAGCCTCCCAGGAGGCCTCCTCTCTCAGCCTCTCTCAGTGTTCACTAACTTTCATTACTTACACCCAGAGTGGTACTAAGTAACCCATCTTTCTTACCATTTCTGCTGCTCTTCTTGTGTGCTTATCTGTCTAATGTTGCTGAGGGCAAGGTTTTAGTTATATCAGCTGGGGATTCCTTCCGCAGCTACTACCTATTCATTACCTTGCACTACCATCATTCATAGCAGCCTTCCTTCTCAGGTTGTACTGGGGTTCATTTTTCACCTTCATAAATGCTTTTACTGATGTGGATCTTTCCAGAAATGCCAAGGACCCTTCTTATTTATTGGAAAAGGAAAAGAAAATCTGTTTATGGTATACAGGCATCTGGGTTCTGCCCGTTTCCTTCCTTTTTCAGATCCATAATGGACTTAGAAGACAACCCACTTGTGTCATGGTCTTCCTATTTCCCACTATGGGTATTTACTTTCTACTCATTCAGAAATAGGTAAGAAGAAGTGTGAAGTACGGTGTCCCCTTGATTCCTCAGCAATGAAGCCCTCTCCATGAGGTAAAACATTGGTAAAATTGTTTTTGGGCAACTTCTCTTTTGGGAAGCCACAGTATATACCTATTTCCCAGTCATCCTAATAGTCTGGCCATTCTGAAATAGGAGAAATCCTCTTTGCTGCCATACTTAGCCTTGTCTTATGCTTTCAGCTTCTAGGCAAGCATGTAGGTCACCTGAGGCCTTTTGAAACATAGCTCCTTCAATCCCTGAACAGCTCCAGAGAAATGAATTATAGGTATGGACAGAGACTTTAATTCATCAGCTTCTTGGAACCTTGTTGTCCTTTTAACTCAATGACTTCTACTTTTTTAATACGAAGAAATGAATTTTCTGACAAAGAACTTGTTAGGAATGTCCAAAACCTATGGAAAGGCTTAGACTGAAGAGAGGTTCTTCTGATTTAGTTGGTTTGCAAATTTTTGGGGCACAGTTCTCTCTGATGATTATCCAAATGTTGGAATCTCAATAATGTCCACTTCTTAAAATTGTAGTGGTATACCCTTTAATACTCAGGATGATGATTTGAATAATTGCCTTGGACAGAGAGCACTTATGAGGAATGAGTGATTGTGAATTCTAAGTCTTGAAGCTCCTAAAACTAAAAAAAAAAAAAAAAGTGACCATAATACATTTTATTCTACTATAATCAGTATTTTTATGGATTGTATTTTTTTTTTACTCATTAAAATTGTGATTAATGGATCTGGGTGGCTCAGTTGATTAAGTGTCTGCCTTCAGTTTGGGTCATGATCCCAGGGTCCTCGGATCGAGTCCTGCATTGGGCTCCTTGTTCAGCGGGGAGCCTGCATCTCCCTCTGCCTGCCCGCTTCCCTGCTTGTGCTCTCTCTATCTCTCTCTCTCTGTCATATAAATAAAAACTTAAAAAATTAAGAAATGAATAAAAGTTTAAAAATAAATAAGTAAATAAAAGCATGTTTAAGTTTGTGATACCAACACTGATAGGGATGGATAGTGACAAGGACCACCCAAAATAATGAAGTACTTTTTTTTTTTTTAAAGATTTAAAAAAAAAATTTCTTTTCAGCATAACAGTATTCATTGTTTTTGAACCACACCCAGTGCTCCATGCAATACATGCCCTCCCTAATACCCACCACCTGGCTCCCCCAACCTCCCAACACCTGCCCCTTCAAAACCCTTATTGTTTTTCAGAGTCCATAGTCTCTCATGGTTCATTTCCCCCTTCAATTTCCCTCAACTCCCTTCTCTCCATCTCCCCATGTCCTCCGTGTTATTTGTTATGCTCCACAAATAAGTGAAACCATATGATAATTGAATCTCTCTGCTTGACTTATTTCACTCAGAATAATCTCTTCCAGTTCCATCCATGTTGCTACATAAGTTGGGTATTTATCCTTTCTGATGGAGGCATAATACTCCATAGTGTATATGGACCACATCTTCCTAATCTATTCATCTGTTGAAGGGCATCTTGGTTCTTTCCACAGTTTGGCAACCCTGGCCATTGCTGCTATAAACATTGGGGTACAGATGGCCCTTCTTTTCACCACATCTATATCTGTGGGGTAAATACCCAGTAGTACAATTGCAGGATCATAGGGAAGTTCTATTTTTAATTTCTCGAGGAAACTCCACACTGTTCTCCAAAGTGGCTGCACCAAATTGCATTCCCACCAACAGTGTAAGAGGGTTCCCCTTTCTCCACATCCTCTCCAACACACGTTGTTTCCTGTCTTGCTCATTTTGGCCATTCTAACTGGTGTAAGGTGGTATCTCAATGTGGTTTTAATTTGAATCTCCCTGATGGCTAGTGATGATGAACATTTTTTCATGTGTCTGATAGCCATTTGTATTCTTCATTGGAGAAGTGTCCGTTCATATCTTCTGCCCATTTTTTTGGATATGATTATCTGTTTTGTGTGTGTTGAGTCTGAGAAGTTCTTTATAGATCCTGGATATCAACCTTTTGTCTGTACTGTCATTTGCAAATATCTTCTCCCATTCCGTGGGTTGCCTTTCTGTTTTGTTGACTGTTTCCTTTGCTCTGCAGAAGCTTTTGATCTTGATGAAGTCCCAAAAGTTCATTTTTGCCTTTGTTTCCTTTGCCTTTGGAGACATATCTTGAAAGAAGTTGCTGTGGCTGATATCGAGGAGATTACTGCCTATGTTCTCCTCTAGGATTCTGATGGATTCCTGTCTCACATTGAGGTCTTTTATCCATTTCGAGTTTATCGTTGTGCATGGTGTAAGAGAAGGGTCGAGTTTCATTCTTCTACATATAGCTGTCCAGTTTTCCCAGCACCATTTATTGAAGAGACTGTCTTTTTTACACTGTATATTTTTTCCTGCTTTGTCGAAGTTTATTTGACCTTGAATTTGAAGTTGAGGGTCCATATCTGGGCTCTCTACTCTGTACCACTGGTCTATGTGTCTGTTTTTATGCCAGTACCATGCTGTCTTGGTGATGACAGCTTTGTAGTAAAGCTTGAAATCAGGTAACATGATGCAGCCAGTTTTATTTTTGTTTTTCAACATTTCCTTAGCAATTCAGGGACTCTTCTGATTCCATGCAAATTTTAGGATTATTTTCTCCAGCTCTTTGAAAAACGCTGGTGGAATTTTGATCGGAATGGCATTAAAAGTATAGATTGCTCTAGGTAGTATAGACATTTAACAATGTTCATTCTTCTGATCCAAGAGCATGGAA
>PISX010037548.1:0-10967 GCA_004024625.1 Mellivora capensis
GACAGGAATCCATCAGAATCCTAGAGGAGAACATAGGCAGTAACCTCTTTGATATCAGCCACAGCAACTTCTTTCAAGATATGTCACCAAAGGCAAAGGAAACAAAAGCAAAAATGAACTTTTGGGACTTCATCAAGATCAAAAGCTTCTGCACAGCAAAGGAGACAGTCAACAAAACAAAGAGGCAACCCACGGAATATGTCTCTTTATTTTGGTAAATAGTTGTCTGAACTGTTTTGTAGAGTTCATTTTCGAAACTATCTGATCTTGGGCTTTTATTTGTTGGTAAATATTTGATTGCAGGTTCAATCTCCTTCTTTATTATTGGCCTGCTTAAATTGTTTATTAATGATTAAGTCTTGACAAGTTGTATTTTTCTTGGAATTTACTCATTTTTTATAAATTATCTAATTTGGGAATATAATTGTTCATGGTAGTTTCAGTATTTTTTTATTTCTGTGGTATCAGTTGTAATGTCTCCTCTTTCATTCATGGTTGTGTTGAGTCATTTCTTTCTTTTTTTTTTTTCAGGTCTAGCTAAGCTTGCCAACTTTATCTTTTCATAGATCAGTTCTTAGTTTGCCAATTTTTAAAATTTTCTTTCTAGCCCTAATTCACTCATTTCTGCTCTAATCTTTATTTATTTTCTTCTGCTAAGTGAAATAATCCAGTTATGATAAGTAAAACAAAAACAATATTTGGTATCATTTATATGGAGAGTCTTTTTTAAAAATTCAATTTCATGAACACAGAATAGAATGGTGGTTTCCATGGGCTGAGGAGAGAGAGAAATGGGGTTATGTAGGTCATGGTTACATATATTTAGTTATAAGAATAAATTCTTTGGTGCAGGGACGCCTGGGTGGCTCAGTTGGTTAAGCGGCTGCCTTCAGCTCAGGTCATGATCCCAGGGTCCTGGGATCGAGTCCCGCATCAGGCTCCTTGCTCAGCGGGGAGCCTGCTTCTCCCTCTGCCTCTAGCTGCCTCTCTCTCTCTCTGACAAATAAATAAATAAAATCTTTAAAAAAAAATTCTTTGGTGCAGCCACTCTGGAGAACAGTGTGGAGATTCCTCAAGAAATTAAAAATAGAGCTTCCCTATGACCCTGCAATTGCACTGCTGGGTATCTACCCAAAAGATACAGATGTGGTGAAAAGAAGGGCCATCTGTACCCCAATGTTTATAGCAGCAATGGCCACGGTCGCCAAACTGTGGAAAGAACCAAGATTCCCTTCCACGGACGAATGGATAAGGAAGATGTGGTCCATATACACTATGGAGTATTATGCCTCCATCAGAAAGGATAAATAGCCAACTTTTGTAGCAACATGGACGGGACTGGAAGAGATCATGCTGAGTGAAATAAGTCAAGCAGAGAGAGTAAATTATCATATGGTTTCACTTATTTGTGGAGCATAACAAATAACATGAAGGACATGGGGAGATGGAGAGGAGAAGCGAGTTGAGGGAAATTGGAGGGGGAGATGAACCATGAGAGACTATGGACTCTGAAAAACAACCCGAGGGTTTTGAAGGGTTGGGGTGTGGGAGGTTGGGAGAGCCAGGTGGTGGGTATTATGGAGGGCACATATTGCATGGAGCACTGGGTGTGGTGCAAAAACTATGAATTCTGTTATGCTGAAAATAAATTTTAAAAAAAGAATAAATTCTGATATCTGCATAGTATTGTGACTATAACTGATAACATGGTACTGTATAATTAAAAGTTGAGAATAGGCTTTAAGCACTTATCACATGCATAAAAGTTGAGTATGTTAACTATGTGAAATGATGGCCAGATGTGCTTATTACACTGACATTGGTCATGTTGAAATTCTACAGTGTATATGTATATCAAATCAACACCTTTCACACTTTATATATATGCAAGTATATCAATTAATCATCAATAACATTAAAAGCAATCTGTTTTAAAAAAGAAAATTTCTTATTATCAATAGAGGAAGTCGTTGGAAGTAAGGTTATTATGTGATAATTTTGATCAACTGAGAAATACTCCTGGAAAAGAAGGCCCTGTTCTGTGATCAGAAATAGGAAAAGTTATCAGTGTAAAATACAGAACCTAAATTCCCATCAATCAAATATATGACTTAGTACTAAACAATCTCTTCATTCCATTATGAGACTGGAGAGAAAAATAGTAATGTAATTCTTAAATGCATATAACTGTGACTTGCATTTTTATACAAGTTTCCTTACAAGTCTCCTGTCAATTTACTTTTTCTTTCAGTGTTCTCAAATAGAAAAGAAAAAGGAAAAATGTTACAAATTCTGGGTACCCTAAGGAATCCATTTCTATGAAATAATGTGTTCGAGGGGCTTTGCAAATTTTAAAGTGATAAGCTAAAATAATATATGAAGACAAAAGGGCCTTTGTTAGTATTATTGCACTTTTCATCACTCGCAGTCACCTATAAGGCATGGCTATGACCACAATTTGATGTCTAATTACACAGTTCTATGTCTGAAATGCATTTAGAAAACAAAATAAAAATTGATTAAAATGACCTCTTCTTATGTTTTGTAGCTCTCTTTCTTTTTCTTTTCTTTTTTTTAAAGACTTGTTCATTTATTGGAGAGAGAGAGAGAGATCAGGGGAAGGGCAGAGGGAGAACGATAATCCTAAACAGACTCCTGGTTGAGTGCAGAGGCTAAGACAGGGCTAGACCCCAGGATCCTGAGATCACTAGTTGAGCTAAAATTAAGAGTAAGATGTTCAACAGACTGAGTGACCCAGGTGCTCCAATCTCTTAATTTTCAAAAATATTTTCCTCCCTCTTTTCCATCTGTCTCCTCTCATTTCTCACTCATTCATCTGCTTCACTAACTTCATTTCCTTATAACTCATCTACCAATTTTTTCTTTTCTCTCTATATTGTTTCTTCCTCTTCCACACTTCCCATTTTCATTCCCCCCAATATTTTTGCTTTGTTTGTGTCTCAATCACTGTTTCATTTGACATCTATCATGACTCTCTCCTCTCTTACATCCCTAGCATATCTCTGTATTTGTCTCTGTTTATCTGTATTACTATTCATCTCACTCTGTAGTTTAATCTTTTGCTGAATTTTTCTTTAACACACCCCAACTGAGCTTGCATCTCTCTAATGATAAATTATTCATTGGGAACTATAATCTAAACTTTTTTTTTTAAATTTTGTTTATTTATTTGACAGACAGAGATGACAAGTAGGCAGAGAGAGAGGAAGGGAAGCAGGCTCCCCACTGAGCAGAGAGCCAATGCGGGGCTCGATCCCAGGACCCTGAGATCATGACCTGAGCTGAAGGCAGAGGCTTAACCCACTGAGCCACCCAGGGGCCCCTATAATCTAAACTTTTGACATGTTAACTTTTCATCATTTGGCAGTGTGTCATGGGAATCTCCACTCCTCATAAAGCTACATACTGTTATTTATGGTTATTTTAAAGAATTTCTTTGTTGAGGGGGAAGTTGGAAGATGGTAGCAGAGTAGGAAGACCTTAGGCTTGCCTTGTCCCATAAATACAGGTAGATAAATAGCAAATCATCAAAAATACCCCAGCGATTGACCTTAAGACTGCCATAAAAAACTCCACAACTGAAGATAAAGAAAAGGCCACACTGGAGTAGGTACTCCTACAGAGATACAGATAGGTGAGAAATGGATTATGGCTGCTCCTATGGGAAAGGAGTTGCAGTCATGGAGAAGAGTGAGAAACAGACTAACACACAGGGGAGTGCACAGGTAAAATGCACCCCAAAAGCAATTGGCTTAGAAAGTGAGAAGAGCTGAATTTCATGAATTATGACAACCAGTACGGTTCAAGGTCGAGAGTTTTAAAGGCCAGCAGTCTTGGCTGTGAGAGAGCCCCGAGGGCATTGAACTTCTCTTGGAGACAAAGCAGGCAAACCATCATGGACTTACAGCGTGGAAACAGCTATTTGGAGAATTCCTAGGACACACAGTGGGGAGATTGTTTATCTCAGAGCACATCCCAGAGAGGCAACATTCACAGACAGACCCCTTTGAACTGCTCAGTACTATTTCCCTCCACCACCCCTCACCACAAGTACAAGGCCATCTGCAGGAAGCAACCCAGCACCCACACTAGCTACTTGTTTATACCAAGCCCTGCCACCTCATGCTCTGGTGGAATAGTCATTTCTAGACAAGCTTGCAAGTGTCCCAGACCAGCAGACCCCTCCCAAGGAAGACCTACCCAAACACCTGCTCACACTGCATCTCCCAACACTGGAGTTTTGTGGGGCATCAGTTCCAGCAATGATGGCAACATGTCTCATTTCACAAAGAGACCAGAGCAAACCTAGTTAAGATGTATCATATTCAGATCAAGGACCAAACACTGCCCACAACAGGCAAAGAGAGTTTCTGCAGATGAATGGCCTGAAAGATAAAGTGACCAGAATAAAACTTCAGAACACATACAGCACCCATTGGACACATTCCTGGAGGTACCAAGCCCTAAGGAAAAACAGATACAAAATGGCAAAGCACAATAGGACCTCTTCTTCATAAGACCATTTTCCTCAAGAACAGGATATGTAAGATGACTTTCTTAACACAAAGGAGCAGGGACAGAGACTTAAAGAAAATGAGAAGATAGAGAAATTTATCCCAAATGAAAGAACAAGACAAGACTTCAAGTTACACTTTAAAGAAATAATAATCAAAACAGTATGGTACTGGCACAAAAATAGACACATTGTTCAATAGAACAGAATAAAAAACACAAAAATAAAGCCAGAACTATACAATCAATTCATCTTCAACAATATCCAATGAGAAGAAGATAGTATCTTCAATAAATGGTGCTGGGAAAACTGGACAGAAACATGCAAGAATGAAACTGTACCACATTATTATTCCATATACAAAATTACATTCAAAATGGATTAAAGACATAAATATGAGACTTGAAGCCCTAAAAATTCTAGAGGAGAACACAGGCAGTAACCTCCTTGTCATCAGCCATAGCAACATTTTTCTATGTCTCCTGAGACATGGGAAACAAAAGCAAAAATAAAACATTGAGACTTCATCAAAATAAAAAGATTCTCTCTTGGGAAGAAAACAATCAACAAAACTAAAAGGCGATCTAGGGAATGAGAGAAGAGATTTGCAAATAGCATGTCTGATAAAGGATTAGTGTCCAAGAAAGGACTGATAGAAATCAAACCCCTCCCCCACCTGAAGCAAACAATCCAATTAAAATTGGGCAGAAGACATGAACAGACATTTCTCCACAGAAGATATATTGGTCGCCAACAGACTCAGGGAAATGCAAATCAAAAGTACAATGAGATAGCACCCCATACCTGTCAAAATGACTAAAACCAACATCAGGTGTTGATGAGGATGTGGAGGAAAAGAAACACTCATGCATTGTTGGTGGGGATGCAAAGTGGTGCAGCCACTCTGGAAAATTCATATATGGAATTTAAGAAATTAAAAAGAAAACCAAGCAAAGAGAAAAAAAGACAAATTAAGAAATCTCTAATAGAGATCAAACTGATGGTTACTAGAGGGGAGGAGGGTAGGTGGGCGGGTGAAATATGTTATGGGGATTAAGGAGTGTACTTGTCATGATGAGCAGTAGGTGGTGTATGGAATTGTTGAATCACTATATTTCACACCTGAAACTAACATAACACTGTTTGTTAACTAGCTGGAATTAAAATAAAATGGAAAAATAATTTATCTGTAACAAAAGAAAAATAACTTTTTGGCAATGTTAGTGACACTTTAAGTGGAGTTGCTCTATTTGTCATAGCAGCAAGATGAAAAATAATTTCCAAGGCTGAACCAAGTCATTCAGAAAAAAAATGGTTCGGAGGATTGAGTAAACATTAAGAAATTACGATTCTAGACGGTTAAGCTTCACCTTCTTTTTTTAAAGACAGGTAACTGTAGTGGAAAGCTGAGTGGTCTGGGTTTATTCTCACCTTGCACACTTTTTAATTTTTTTTGTATGACCACAGAACTTTTAATAGCAAATGCTTCACAATCCCCATATGACAAGTGAAGAATAAGAATCTCTGGAAACCAGACTCACATCCAGTCTCTTAAGATCAAATGAAATAGTGGATATGAAAGGTTATAAGAAAGTATAAAGGCTTATAAAGATTTATATCCTTATTTTCTCTCATGGCTCACTCGTCTGAGTATGGATCTAAGTTCCTTACCTAAAAACTTAAGGTTTACCATCATAAAAACTGAATGAAAGGATTCTGAAATGGGGCCAATAGTGACCTCTGAACTGCTCATTATTTCCAAGTCTGAATCCACACCCAAGAGTGGAATGCAGGAATTTTCCATGATGATTTTAACTTTAATGTATTGGCTGATGGTTAGCAAATGGCTTCCTTAAACTAATATTGGAAACCTTTTTTTTCTTCCTCTATATTTCTCTTCTGTCATCATCAAAACAATGATTATACACCTTCTTCTTCCTAATTCCATGTCAAGCCCAGTACACATATAAGTTCCCTCTGATCACTTACAACCTAAGACAAACAGCACAAAGTAGTGTCATTTTTTATTGGCGTTCAAAAATAAAAAGGAATAATATAATAACTCACCAAATCTATATATTTATCATTGCTCATCAAGATAAGTGAACTCTTTAAAAAAAAGATACGTGATCTCTTAATCCCCTTTACATATTTTACTTATTCCCTGACCCATCTTCCCTCTGGTAACCATTGGTTTGTTCTCTGTGTTTAAGAGTATAGCTTTTTGGGGGATATCTTTTTATTGTACCCTGAAACTAATATAATACTTTATGTAAATTATAATAAATTTAAAATAAAGTGAATAAATAATGAGGTTGTAATTTGCAGCATGGTTAACAATGTTATATTGCATATTTAAAAATAGCTAGGAAAGTAGAACTTGAAAATTTTCATTATAAGAAGAAAATTTGTAACTATGTATGGTCATGTATATTAACTGGACTTATGGAGGTAACTATTTTGCAATATATACAAATATCAAATTATTACATTGTACACTTAAAATTAATATAATATGTCAATTATACCTCAATAAAAAGTTTATAATTATAATAATAATAATCAATAAAAATAAACACAGATGAGAGAGGTAACATGGCTTAGTGAAAAGGACTAGGACTTCAGGTACTAAATTTCTAGTTCAGGTAGACTTCTTTTTACTTTTTAAAGTTTTTATTTAAACTCAATTTAGCTAATATACAATGTAATATAAGTATCCGGTATACAATTCAGTGATTCAATACATCACCAGTATCTTATTTAATCCCCATCACCTATTTAACCCATCCTCTCACCAAACTTCCCTTTGATAACCATGAGTTCATTCTCTATAGTTAAGAGCTTGTTTCTTGGTCTGCCTCTCTTTCCCCCCATGATTGTTTTGTTTCTTAAATTCCACATTGAGTGAAATGATATGGTATTTGTCTTTCCCTGACTGCCTTATTTCACTGAGTGTAATTCTTTCTAGCTCCACCCACATTATTGCAAATGGCAAGATTTCATTCTTTCTGAAGGCTTAATAATATTTAAGCATATACATATATATCATTTCTTTATCCATTCATCACCTAATGGGACACTTGGGCTGTTTCCATAATTTAGGTATTGTAGATAATGCTGCTGTAAACAATGGGGTGAGTTTATTCCTTTGAATTAGCGTTTTTGTATCATTTGGATAAATACCCAAAAATCCAACAATTGCTGGATTATAGAGTAGTTCTAATTTTAACTTTTTGAGGAACCTCTATATTATTTTCCAGAATGGTTGCACCAGTTTACATTCCCACCAACAGTGCAGACGGGTTCTCCTTTCTCTGTATCCTTATCAACACATGTTGTTTCTCATGTTATTGATTTTAGTCATTCTGACAGGTGCGAGGTCTCATTTTATTTTATTTTTTAAAAGATTTTATTTATTTATTTGACAGACAGAGATCACAAGTAGGCAGAGAGGCAGGCAGAGAGAGAGGAGGAAGCAGGCTCCCTGCAGAGTGGAGAGCCGGATGGGGGGCTTGATCCCAGGACTCTGGGATCACTACCTAAGCCGAAGGCAGAGGCTTTAACCCACTGAGCCACCCAGGCACCCCATGAGGTCTCATTTTAGTTTTGATTTATATTTCCCTGGTGATGAGTGATTCCTGATTTGATGCATAAAGTAGAGCCATTTCTATAATCTTTCTGAGCAATAGTTTCCCCATTGTATGATAAGAAAATAAGGGGCTCCTGGGTGGCTCAGTGGGTTAAAGCCTTTGCTTTCGGCTCAGGTCATGATCCTAGGGTCCTGGGATTGAGCCCCGCATCAGGCTCTCTGCTCAGCGGGGAGCCTGCTTCCTCCTCTCTCTCTCTGCCTGCCTCTCTGCCTACTTGTGATCTCTGTCTGTCAAATAAATAAATAAAATCTTTTAAAAAAAGATAAGAAAGTAAAACCAGATTATCTAAAAGTCCCCTTTAGTCTTGGATTTCCATGATTTAATGATCAGATGAGGCATTTTAGTTAAAAATTTTTAAAAATTTTATTTTCAGATCCTGATGCCTACCTATAGTAAAGTTGTAATGATTTTTTCCCTAAAAAATGGTGCAGATACCTTCCTAATCTGCCAAAGTAAAGTAATACCATACCTTTGAGATGTTCTCACTTACAGCTACAGAATCCTGGACATAACAACAAACAAGCGTAGGAAGGGTCTAAAAAGTGTGGGGGAAAAGAATGTTTCCTAAGGACCACTGGACTTGAGCAACATCATGGGACATGATGATGTATTTCCTGAGTTTGTTGATTGGCCCCCACACATCTTACGTAAAGAAGCCTTTTACATAGAACCACCAACAGGGAGACAAAAGTAAACAAACAAACAAAAACTTCAAGGAAAGTTTGTTTTTCAGAGCTAAAGGATCTAGGAAAGTGTGGACTAGCAACAGAAAATATTTCTGGCAATTCCCATTCTACTCTAATCAAAAATCAATGAAAAAAAGAAAGAACTATAGCCATATACACCATCTGATCTTTAAACTTACTTCATCCCCTCCACCCCCAACTCAAGGAAACAAAGAGCACTGTCTCCCACTGGTCCATGTCAGCAGGGTCAAGCAGGAAGTTCATCTTTCATCCCCTAAACATGAAGCTAATATTCACTCCCCCACCTGGCAGAGGCAGAGGTGCTGGGATTCCCTTACTTGGTGGTGCAGAAGGGACACAGAAGGGAATTGGTTTTCTGCCCCTGACTGAAGGAACCAAGCAGATAGAGTCCCTATTCTTCCACCAGGGTAGTGTCAGTGGGTCCAGCCAGAAACTGCTATGAAAATGAAAGCATGCAGTGATGACGTGAACCTCCACTTCTACCCAGAGGCAATAAGACTTAATGAGGCCATCATTAGACTTTACCCTCAGCCCAACCCCAGTGGAGGGAAGCTGAGCCTCCACACCCACCCAGTGTCAACAAGGCAGAACAAAGTAGTACACACTGGGGCTAGTAAGCACTCTTTTTTTTTCCTCCCAATCCCAGTGAAGCCCAGTGGGGAGCTGAATCTGCACTCTTAGATAGCATTGAGGAGGCACAATAAAGTGGTGGAGGGTTGGATAGCAACAAGCTGAAAATGAATTAGAAAATACTTTCATTTATAATATGATTGAAAACAAAAAAAGGGAATAAATTTAACAAAAGGAAAGAAAAACATATTCTTTTTTTTTATTTCTTTTCAGCATAACAGAATTCATAGTTTTACACCACACCCAGTACTCCCTGCAATGCGTGCCCTCCATAAAACCCACTACCTGGCTCCCCCAACCTCCCACTCCCCGCCTCTTCAAAACACTCGGGTTGTTTTTCAGAGTCCATAGTCTCTCATGGTTCATCTCCCCCTCCAATTTCCCTCAACTCCCTTCTCCTCTCCATCTCCCCATTTCCTCTGTGTTATTTGTTATGCTCCACAAATAAGTGAAACCATATGATAATTGACTCTCTCTGCTTGACTTATTTCACTCAGCATAATCTCTTCCAGTCCCGTCCATGTTGCTACAAAAGTTGGGTATTCATCCTTTCTGATGGATGCATAATACTCCATAGTGTATATGGATATTCTTTTTTTTAAAAAGAGTCAAGAAAGTAGTGTAGTCTGACCAGGGATCTCAGTGAAGTGCAGGACTCCTTAATCTTGGTCCTAAAACAAAGAGGATTGCCACCCTGGACCATGGTTTGCCCCTACCATACAAAACCAGGTAGGATAGCTGAGTCATAGCCCATCCCACTGTTGAGTGTAGCTGCCAGCTCCACCATACGGGGAACTCTGGTCACAACATCTGGAAACTGTGTATCCCAACAATGACTGAGCAAAAATATAGGAGGCAGAGTTAATAATCTGCAAAGAAAATCTAGTTGCACCATTTGGCCAGGGAACTTGGGGAGCAAGTCAGCTTGAGTAAAGACCACAAAGAGTGACATCGCCAAGATGGTAGCATAGGTCACTCCTGACTTTCCTTCCCCTCATAAGAAGAACTAACAACTGTTGGGATGCCTGGGTGGCTCAGTCAGTTAAGTGGCTGCCCTAGGCTCAGTTCATGATACTGGGGTCCTGGGATCAAGTCCCATGTCAAGCTCCTTCCTCATTGGGGAGCCTGTTTCTTCCTCTCTCTCTTCTCCTCCCCCAAGATTGTACTCTCTCTCTTTCTTAAATATATATAGATCTATATATATTTAGATATATCTATGTATATTTAGATATTTATATTGCATATATATATAATATATCTATATATATTATATATATCTATATCTATATTATATATAGATATCTTAAGAGATATATATATAAGATATATATATAAGATAATATATATAAGATATATATAAAGAGATGTCTCTTAAGATATCTCTTAAGAGATATATATATAAGATATATATATAAGATAATATATATAAGATATATATAAAGAGAT
>PISX010037549.1:0-10959 GCA_004024625.1 Mellivora capensis
GTTCTACTGTATCTCTAGTTTCTACCTCATTGATCTCTGCTCTAATCTTGATTATTTCCCTTCTTGTGTGTGGAGTTGGTTTAATTTGTTGTTGATTCTCCAGTTCTTTAGGGTGTAGAGACAGCTGGTGTATTCTGGATTTTTCAATTTTTTTGAGGGAGGCTTGGATGGCTATGTATTTCCCCCTTAGGACTGCCTTTACTGTATCCCATAGGTTTTGGACCGAAGTGTCTTCATTCTCATTGGTTTCCATGAATTGTTTAAGTTCTTCTTTGATCTCCTGGTTCATCCACGCATTCTTAAGCAAGGTGGTCTTTAGCTTCCAGGTGTTTGAATTCCTTCCAAACTTTTCCTTGTGGTTGAGCTCCAGTTTCAAAGCATTGTGATCTGAGAATATGCAGGGAATAATCTCAATCTTTTGGTATTGGTTGAGTCCTGATTTGTGACCCAGTATGTGGTCTATTCTGGAGAAGGTTCCATGTGCACCTGAGAAGAATGAGTATTCTGTTGTCTTAGGGTGGAATGTTCTGTATATATTTATGAGGTCCATCTGGTCCAATGTGTCATTCAATGCTTTTGTTCTTTATTGATTTTCTGCATGGATGATATGTCTATTACTGAAAGAGGCATGTTAAGGTCTCCTACTATCAAAGTATTCATATCAATATGACTCATTATCTTGATTAATAGTTTTCTTATGTAATTAGCTGCTCCCATATTGGGGGCATAGATACTTACAATTGTTAGATCATTTTGGTGGATAGTCCCTTTGGTAGATGGTGTCCTTCTGTATCTATGACTACAGTCTTTAGTTTAAAATCTAATTTATCTGATATGAGAATTGCTACCCCAGCCTTCTTTTGAGTCCCGTTGGCATGAAAGATGCTTCTCCGTCCCTTCACTTTCAATCTGGGTGTATCCTTAGGTTCAAAATGGGTCTCTTGTAGACAACAAATGGATGGGTCCTGTCGTTTTATCCAATCTGCAGCCCTGTGTCATTTTATGGGCGCATTTAGGCCATTCACATTGACAGTGATTATCGATAGATACGTTTTTATTGACATCGTGTTACCTTTGAAGTCTTTCTTTCTGTAGATTGTCTCTATATTTCTGTTCAATGATATTCTTAGGATTTTTCCTCTTTTATAGAACCCCCCCTTAATATTTTCTGCAGTGTCGGCTTGGTGGTCGCATACTCTTTTAAGCCTTGCCGGTCTTGGAAACTCTTTATCTCCCCATCCATTTTGAATGTCAGTCTTGCTGGATAAAGTATTCTTGGCTGCATGTTTTTCCCACTTAGTGCCCTGAATATATCTTGCCAGTACTTTCTGGCTTGCCAGGTTGCTGTGGACAGGTCTGATGTTGTTCTGATAGGCTTTTCTCTGTACGTAAGGAGCTTCTTTGTCCTAACTGCCGTCAAGAGAGTTTCTCTAGAATTATAATTCCTCGTTCTTACTATGAGGTGTCTCAGGGACTTTTGAGAATCTAAAATCTTGGGGGGGGGACCGTTCTGCCTCTAGTACATGAACGCTGGTTCCATTCATGAGATTGGGAAAATTTTCATGGATAACTTGTTCCACTATATCTTCTAGACGTCTTTTTTTCTCCTCCCCTTCAAGGATTCCAATAATTCTGACATTGGAACGTTTCATGGCATCATTTATTTCCCTAATTCTGTTTTCATGGCTTCTAAGTTGTTTGTTCCAGGCTTCCTCCTGATCCTTTCTCTCTATCTGTTTGTCCTCCAGATCACTAATTCTATCTTCTGTCTCAGTTACCCTAGCTTTTAGCGAATTTAGATTAGATTGGAACTCATTGAGAGCCTTGTGAACATCATCCCTGGTGGCTTTCAGTTCTGCCCTAACATTGTGAACATCATCCCTGATGTCTTTCAGTTCTCCCCTAATCAATTCCGTTTGGTCATCCATGGCTTTCTCCAACCTAGCTATTGCCTGGATAATTGTTAGCCTGAATTCCCTTTCCAACATATTGTCTATGTCAGTAGCCATTAGGTCTGTTGCAGAAGGCCCATCCTCTGAATTTTTCTTCTGCTGGGCATTCCTCCTCGTAGTCATTTTGGTGAGAGATGGCTGAACAGATGTAGCTGGATGTATCAACTGTGGTGCAGTCAAGGTGCACCCTGGAACGCTTCTGAGCAATCAAGAGTCCCCACCCAAATGAAAGGAAAAAAGAAAGAGGAAAAAAAAGAAAAAGAGAGAGAGAGAGAGGAAAAAAAAGGAAGATAAAAGAGAAGGCTCAGCCCAAATGGACCCCAAGGTAAAATTTATGAAGTATACAAACAAAACCAGACAAACAAAAAGACTGATAAAAGTATATGACAAGAGAAAAAAGTGTATATATATATATATATATATATATATATATATATATATATGCCAAAGGGGGGGAAAAAAAGGAACCTCGTCAAAAAGAACCCCAAGTATAAAATTTATATACTATCAGGACATACACAAATACACAGAAACAGTGGTGGGAGAAAAAGATGGGAGAGTGGTTATAAATTCTCAGTGTGGGCAAGGAAGGTTATTTTGATTCTTCCTGGATGTATCTTGATATCTTTGTTAAAGGACTCAACTTTTCTAAGATAAAGGCGGATTAAAAATTGGTTTACCTGTAGGGGTAGCATTGATTGGGGAAAGGGGATTACCTTGAAGTTTAACTCTACATGAATATTAAAAAATAAAAATACAAAAAAGGAATAAACTAAACTAAACTAAGCTAAAATTTTTTTAAAAATTACAAAATAGAAAAGCAAAAGAAAAACACGGGTGTATGTAACAAAAAGTTCAGGTTAAAATGTTATTATGGAATTTGATGTACTGTACAACTCACTGTGAAGGTAAATAGGTCAAAAAAAGTTGTCTATATATATTTTAAAAATGAACCAGGATAGTGGGAATGAATTAAAAATAAAAGTGTATCTATGAAGTAGTGGTGGTTGTTCTCTTGTCGTATTTTTTGCTTCTTCTTCTCCCCCCACCCCGTTGGTTTTCTGGGGGAGGGGCCTGCCACATGGGTTTTCAGGCAATGTTCCCTGAGTTAAGTCCTCCCTCCCCCCTCAAGGGGGTGGGCTCTGAGGAAACCGATTTTTCAGGCTTTTGTTCTCTGGAGGTTTTTATGTTTGTTTGTTCATTTTTTTTTCTCTCACCTTGACAGCTTTTGATGGTTTTTGGAGGTTTAGAGGGAAGCAAACTGCATCCAGACCTCCCTCTCAGAGAGAAGCCTCAGTCTGTTCCCCTCTGGATGCTGCAGGGCACACAGGTTCCCCCTTGGCAGCTGGCAGAGAATGTTCTGAGTTGCGGTCCCTGGGGACACAGGAACTTGTACCCAAAACCATGACAGCATCGGCTGTCTGGGCAGCTCCAGACCACCAAAGAGGTCCAAGCATTGATTGCACACTGAGATTTTCCTGCTGGCCCGGGCTGGGAGTGCCTGGTCTTTCCAGGTCCGAGAGCACCAGGCTGGTGCCTCCGCGCACCCCTCTCGGGAGGGTGTGGGGCGCGCGCGCATCTCAGGCTGATAGCTCAGCAGAGCACTCACGTGAAGAGTGCAAAAAAGCTGTGTTTCTGTTGGGTGGCGACGCTCCCAGCCCCTCACGGGACCCCACGAGTTCTCAGGCGTGCTGGTAGCTCAGGGACCAAGACCTGGTTTCTCCGCCACACTCTCTCTGGCTCAGTGCCAGGTTGGCTGTCCTGAGTCCGGGAACTTAAGCCCCTGTCCCTAAACTGCCCTGATTCCCACAATTTCCCCCCACAATCCTTTGCTCTTTTTGAGTGCTTTCAACCAGACTCCAAGTTAATGCTGGTCCCCAGTCGCAGAGTGCTCTCGTATTGAGGTATTGTTTTCCAATGGTTCGCCTCAGGTGGCTCCCTCCCCCTTTAGTTTATCTTCCGATATTAATCTGATGTTCCCACTCCGCTTTACCTGCCCACTAGCTTCTGCCCCCATAGAGATCCAGACATGTATAATTCTGATCTCAGGCTGATTTCATGGGTGATCGGAGTTCTTTGGTAGGTAATCAGCTCACTTTAGAGTACAGGTTGAAAAGGCGCCTCCTCCTACTTCCCTGCCATCTTGTCTCTGAAATCTACTTGTATCTTAACAGTAACTCCTTCAGTTAAAGACAAGAATAGTAAAACCCAATTGCATTAATTATTAAGCAGAGTGACTGCTTAAGGCCATTACAGGAGTGGGTTCATGTTATTAATATATTGGTTGTTGATTTTTTGGCAGTTGAAGGTCCACATTTTTTGTGTGTGGTTATTGATCTTAAATTGTGGAGAGGTTAATGTAAATAGGACTCCGAAGTTATTCAAGTGAGACAGCAGTCAAGGAACTAATGAGGCTTTATAGGTGAATACTACACCAGAATTGCCTTTATTCTTTTGGTTTTTGAATCTGTTAGCTGACGGTGACACAGCAGGCAAGCACTGACCATTAGTAGAAAATAATCTATACTGAAGGAGAAGCATAGTAGTTGCCTTACTGCAATTATAACATAAATATATCACAAATGTAAACTATCCCTTAAACTTTCATATTTAATACTCCCTTATAGAATTGCTCTTATGGCAAATTAGTGTAAGAGAAAATAATGTTAAAATAAATAGATTTGAGCCTCCACTTTACATCTAGAGTACTTTAACCTAGATTTTCCTCTAGAAAGGGAGGCAAACAAGAATGAAATGAAAAGGATTGTAGATAGTATGCCATAACAATTAAACAATCACTTTTGAGTTAGAGACCTTAGATTCTATTTTTTCTTTCTTCCTTTCTTTCTTCTTTCTTTCTTTCTTTCTTTCTTTCTTTCTTTCTTTCTTTCTTTCTTTTTTTTTTTTGTCACTTAAAAGGTATGTAAACAGGGTGCCTGGGTGGTTCAGTTGGTTAAGCATCTGACTGGCTCAGGTCATGATCTCAGGGTCCTACTCCTCTCCCCCACCCCCCCACTTCTGTTCTCTCTCAAATGGATAGATAGATAGATTTTTTTAAAAAGCTATGTAAACTCAGTATTCTTTTCATTTTTGTAACTCTAACATAGGAATCAATAATACAGTCCTTTAGCCACTATTATGTTTAAATGAAGTAGTACACTATTGTCATATTAGCTGTTGTTATTATAATTGAAGTGTCCAAGTTGAATAACAGGAGTACACATTTTTACATAATTGCATATTCAAAAAGAAAAAAAAAAGAGAGAGAGAGAGAGAAATTGTCCATCAAATAAGTGTAAAATTTCCTAGATGTCTTTCTCTTCCATCTATCCCAGATGTAATCTGCTTTGTTTGCACAGGTGTCTTCCAAATTACTTGGTTGTTATATTCCAAGTATGACAAATCACTTTGTTGAAATAGCCTAAATGGAGTCCTTTCTTTCTACAATAATCATGCTCATGTGTTGATGGTGCTGGAAGACTGTGTTTGCATTTGTTGAGGGTGGAGAAAGATCATTTTTAGTATTCTTTTTTTTTTCATATTTTTTAAATTAACATATACTGTATTATTTGCTTCAGGGGTACAGGTCTGTGAATCATTAGGCTTACACATTTCACAGCACTCACCATACCCTCCCCAATGTCCATAACCCAGCAACCTATCCCTACCCCCCCACATTTTTAGTATTCTTTTCAATGATAGGGAACTATCATTAGCTCTCTCAGTTTAAAGTGAGATTAGTTTTACACATTCCCATGGCACAAATTGGTATGCAAAAATCAATACAGTTAACATAAGATTTGTCTTTTATTCTTTGAAATCTAAGCTTCCCAAACTCTATAAGCTGCTGAAGGATAATTTAAAAATTTATTGGAGAATCTTAAAACTGAGGTGCTGTTTATTAAGTTCTCCGGTAGGCATTATTAGCAATGTCTTAATATGTCATTCCACGAGTCTGTGAGATAACAAAGTATTTGTACAAGTAAAGTAATTTCATAGCTACTTTCCATTGAATTACTAGTAAAAGATCGAGTATCCTCAAGCTTTTAGATTTTGAAAGCCTTATGAAAAAAAAAAATCACCAAAAGGAAGCAAATAGTGGATTAAAATACCATATACATAATAATAGAGATATGACCAGTATGTTTGGCTAATAAGACCTTTAATATATTTTATCTTATTTTTAATATTTTAGCATTTACTAACTTTGCTAATAAGAGCATAATATGTACAAGTCTTGTCTAAGTGAAAATATTTGTTTTTTACTTGTATAAATAAAAAGTAAAAATTTCAATTAATAGGAGCATCCCTAAAGAACCAAGTTCATAGAATTTATGCAAAGTAAATAACAATAACATTAAAGATTCCAAGAAAGCTTTGTGAAACAACATCAATATTTCCTTCATTGACTGGCACATATAATATTGCACATTGGTAATTATTATCTTTCCTTGGCAGATCTTTACTCTGACATTTCTGACACCTACTAAGATTAATTCTGGCCAATGCAGTTTAAAGATCTTTATTTATTATTTTTCAATTGCATAGAAACAGGACTAATATGGCCTTGATTTTTGTTTGAATTGATTGAGTTGCAAGTAGGCCGTAGTAAAATAATTGTTGTAAACTCAGAGATTCTCCTTTAATGTCTTTCCGTCTATAATGCCTTTTCAATCTCATGTTCCTAAAACTCTTCCTGAGTCAGTCCTAATTCACATGAGCTATTCTATACATACATACATATATATGTATAGAATGAAATGAAATAAAATGAAATATGTTGCAATATGTTGCTTTTTAAATGACAAACATATATATGTATATAGGATGGGGTGGGAGCAGGCAGTGGCTAAATGAAACATTGTTGATTAAGTCCACAGTAAACTTGCAAAGAAGTCCCATATCAATTTACTATCCTTTTGATTAAGCTATTAATAACATATTAATTTCTAATTATGTTGACAGATAATTCCTTAAGTAATCTATCATGAAAAATTCACTTTTTAAAAATTTGGAATAAAGTACTAAAATTATCCATTGCAATTGAAAAGATTAAAATATGTCCAATTATATTTAACCACAAAATTCATTAGATGACATTTTAATGCTTACAGGTTGAAATATTGGGATATTAATATATTATCTGTAGCTCAGGCTTACTTCAGGATAAAAATGGTCTCTAATATCTCTATTGGGGAGAGACATGACACTTAAAATCTTAGGCTGAAGTATTTAATACTATAAATTTCTGGTTAGTGCATTAGCTGTATTAATTTGAAATAGTAGCCCTATATAATGTAATGGAATCAAGGTTAAATTTGTGTTTGATCATTTGTTACACCTTTTTGTAGGGACTGTCACATTTAGCTTTATTTTTATACAAAACTATAACATTCAAACAGCAGAACAGTATCAGATTTTATTTTACTGCTTTAGAGAATATAATGTGAAGACTTTAGAAACACTATTTGTCTAAAAATTTTCCTACCACTATAAGGTTTCATTTTAAAAATTTTATAGAATTAGGCTTTCAAAGAAAAGAGGATTTCTTACATTCATCATCTTAAATCCTATGTCTTTTAATGACTTTTATATTTTTTCCTTAAATTCCATTGACCTCAGACTAGTACAGTTAATAGACACAAATTTTGTTTGATTACTAAATCTTTAATAAGTGCATCCTCAGCCATATTTTAAGCAACTGCATTGATTGTGTATTTAATATTTATGGTTTTCTTTGGGGTCTAATTCATTTTTATTCCATACTAATATTTTTTCCCAAATAGAGTATTTGAAGTCTTACTACATATGTTCCACATCTGCTGAATTAATATTATGATTTACTTGTTGGCTTTTGAATAACCTTCTATTAGACTGTTTTTTTTCCTGAGGATACAGATTTTGTAGTGTGCTTGATTCTCCAGGACCTATGAAAGTTAGATACATATGCTTTATGTCTGTGAGATGAAGTTATTGAATTAAACATATTCTGTCTTACTTGTAAAATGTCATAGTCTAGCTATGTGTAACATTTACATGGTTGTGTCTATACAAAAAAATCCTTTTAATTTTATGTAGCTTTACCTTTTTGAGTGAATGCTACATTCGCATGAAAAAGAAATAAAAGTTAGAGAAGAGAGTGAGAAGTTCTCCCTTCTTTGTCTCTTGACTATGCAGATTCTCTCCCTGGAGACAGGAACCGTTTTTGGATATCCTTCCAGGGACATATATGAATATGTGTATTAATTTTCTGTGCAAATATCAACACACTGTTTTCCATTCCCTGCTTTTTCCTACTAAAATTGTACTTTGGGAAGTTTTTTTAATGCATATACGGTTGTCTTATTTTTATTTCAAGTTACTAGAATGACTGTAAGTTATATCTTTCTGTAGATGAGTATAACTGACCTATTCTTTTTTTAAAAAATTAAGTACTCGTGGGGCACCTGGGTGGCCCAGTCTCTTAAGTGTCTGTCTTCAGATCAGGTCATGATCCCGGAGTCCTGGGATTGAGCCCCACATGGGGCTCCCTGCTCAATAGCGAGTCTGCTTCTCTCTCTCCCTTTCCTCTCTCCCTATTCCTGTTCTTTCTCTCAAATAAATAAATAAAATCTTAGAAAAGAAGAAAAAAGAAAAACAATCAAGTAGTCACTATATTTCCTGCTTGGGCTATCATAACAAAATATCATAGGTTGGATATTTTAAATAATAGGCAGTTATTTTTCACAAATCTAGATGCTGGGAAGTTCAAGATCAAGGTGTTAGCTAATTCTGTGCCTAGTGAGGACTCTTTCTAGCTTCTAGATGGCCTCCTTTTCACTGTTTCCTCACATGATAGAGAGATCTCTGGTGTTTCTTCCCCTTATCACAAGGGCACCAGCCCTATTGGATTAGGGGCCTCAACCTTATGACCTCATTTAGCTTTTATCATCTTCTCACAGGCTCTATCTCCAATTTCACTCACTTTGAGGACAGAAACTTCAACATGAGTCTTGGACATAAACATTTAGTATATATACTTCTTGGGTTTAAGTAAGTGAAAGAAGGCACAACATTAAACAACATATATAATCAAAAGAATAATGACCCCCACATTCTGATTAGTCAAGACTGAGTTTGTCATTATTAGATGACAGCCATATTTGATGAAAATGTAATCCAGCTAGTCTAGTATAAGAGAAAATGAAAGTATAATTTACTGTACTAGACTTATTTACATAGCCTTAGAAAATTATTTGAAAGAGAGACATAGAAATACACAGTTCAATCAGTCAGCTGAATGCTGTATGACAAAAGGAAAATGAAATATGTTGCAGTATGTTTGCTTTTTTTAATGACAAGCATGGACAATATGCAAGAAAAATCCCGTAGATTAAATGTTTATACTCTTAAATTTATAATGAGCTTCTGTTGTTAGAAAAGCCAAATTAAATGTGTACTATTTGAATCTAATTTCTTGTTCTTTAATGCCTGTGTTAAAACAACCATAAGACCTAAGTTGTATGTGTGCCAGGAACATACGTATCAGATCTTCAAGGGCTCACACAAACTTGTCTCCTCAGCTTATTGAATTAATTGTCCATTGCGTTGCTAACACCTACCAAAACAGTAGTTACAAGTTCCCTGGAGAAAAATGCAGATTTTAATTTTTTATGGACCATACATGGACACCATTTTTGAAATGTCTATTCATGTACTTTTCCAAAATTTTGTGTATTAAACTTAAAACTAATAGGGGATAGATGATGGTAGATAGATAGATAGATAGGTAGATTTATTTATAAATTTCCTTATTTCCCACATATATGACTAAATAAATTAAAATAAATATAATTTGTCTTCTCCCACTCCCATTGGTCATATGTGAGTAAAAAAGTATCTTCTACCAATTTGACAAATGCCATTTAATTTTCTCTAGCTGTGCCTTGATTTTTATGCATCTCAATGTAACAACATTTTTTTTCATTCTTTTTAGGTATTGCATATTTTAAAGAAATATTATGCTATCTAGAACCAAGACCTATACTTTAAAAGATTTTTAACTTACTGTATTTAACATGTACATATTTAATTTATCAAGAATCTTTTTTGAATCTGAAGGAGTTCTATATGATTTTATATCTGTGTGGATACACAGTCATCCCAGCATGACTTATTAAATATTCTGTATTTTCCCTACTAATCTGCCCTTCATATTCATTCAGTAATTAGAGCTATGTTCTGTTCCTCATTCTTTAAAAAGGAACTCATGAAGTAATATCACAGTATCTTACATACATAGCTTTTTTTTTAATGTTTTGATATTTGCTGAGGCAGATTTTCCTTGTTCATCTCAGGTAATGTATTTTTTTTTAAATCATTCATTTTTTCTAATCTTGAGTGTTTGCCTTTCCATATATATTTCATTACATGCTTCTCAAATTCTAAAAAATACCTGTTGAAAATTTCATTGGAATTTTTTAGAATCGATATATCAGCTTAAAGATTAGTTTTATCTTTAATACGAGTCTTCCAATCTTTTAGTGTGCATATATTTCCATTAATGTAGGTATTCTTTACTGTTTCCCTTAGTTTTTATTTTTCCATAAAAGTCTTATACACATTTGTATTTATACATTCTTCTCAAGAATGTGAAAATTTCTACTATCCAGCTATTCTTTTTTTTTTTTTTTTTGGCTTAGAAACAATAAACCTTTATTTCTTACAGTTTTGGAGGCTGAGAAGTCCAAGATCCAAGGGCCAGGATAGACAACCTCTCATGAGGCTCCTAGTTCTGGTTCACAGCGGGTACCTTCTTGCAGTATCCATATATGGTAGGAGAGCCTAGGGATCTCTCTGGAGCCTGTTTTATAAGGCACTAACCCCATTCATGAAGGTTCCACTCTTATGACGGAAACACCAAAAGCCCCACCTACTGATACCATGATATTGGGCATTAAGATTCTAGGGCACCATGAAAACAGTTTGTAGTTCTACATGATTTATATTACAACAGTATGTAGTTCTA
>PISX010037550.1:0-10960 GCA_004024625.1 Mellivora capensis
CCTCATATCAGGGATATCATATGATAGTTGTCTTTCTCTGATTGACTTATTTCACTAAGCATGATACCCTCTAGTTCCATCCACGTCGTTGCGAATGGCAAGATTTCATTTCTTTTGATGGCTGCATAGTATTCCATCGTGTATATATACCACATCTTCTTTATCCATTCATCTGTTGATGGACATCTAGGCTCTTTGTTTTAAGTAATACTTACTTGAGTTCTCTTTTGTCTGATATAAATATAGCCACTCAGCTCTAACAATTTCCATTTGCAGAGTATATCCTTTCCATCCTTTCACTACAATTTATGTGTATCTGAATCTAAGTGTGTCCATTTTGAGACAGCATATCATTGATTCTTGATTTTTTATTTTTTAAATATTTTTATTTATTTATTTGACAGAGAGACAGAGAAAGAACAGAAGCAGGAAAAGCAGCAAAGGGAGAGGGAGAAGCAGGCTCTCCACAGCATAAGGAGCCTGATGCGGGGCTCAATCCCAGGAGTCTGGGATCACGACCTAGGCCGAAGGCAGATGCTTAACCAACTGAGCCACCCAAGCACCCAATTCTTGATTTTTAAAAATTCGGTCTAGTAATCTCTATCCTTTCATTGGAGTGTTTAATGCTATTTACATATAAAGTTATTGTTGAAGTATTTACAAGTATGTTTGCCATTTTGCATTTGCTTTCTATATACCTTGTCTTTTTTGTTCCTCTCTTTCTTTAAGTGCGTTCTTTTATGTTAAATATTTGTGATGCTCCCATTTAATTCCTTTGTTTATATACATTTATATACACATATGTATCTGTGTACATGTATATGTACGCACACACACACGAGATTTTTAGCCATCCTGATTAATCATGATCTATACCACATTAATACTAACTTAATTCTGGTATAATGTAGAGACTTTAATGCACTGTAGTTCCATGCTATCCTCCCTCCTTAATGCCATCATTATCATATAAATTAAATCTATATATGTTATAAACTCAACAATATAATTAATGCTTTATGTAATATCTTTCAAAGAAATTAAGGGTAAAAGTTTAAAAATATATTTCTAAAATCTTTTATATTAACTCAGATTTTTAAAAAAGATTTTATTTATTTATTTGACAGAGAGAAAGAGAGATCACAAGTAAGCAGAGAGGCAGGCAGAGAGAGAGGGGGAAGCAGGCTCCCAGCTGAGCAGAAAGCCCGATGTGGGGCTTGATCCCAGGACCCCGAGATCATGACCTGAGCCGAAGGTAGAGGCTTAACCCACTAAGCCACCAGGCGCCCCTATATTAACTTAAATTTAACCATTTCTAGTGCTCTTTGTTTCTTCTGGTGGATTCACATTAGCAATCCTTTCAAGCTGAAGAACTTTCTTTAGTGATTCTTGCAAGACAAATGAGTTGAGTTAGTAACAAAGTCTTTTAATATTTGTTTATCCTGGGATGTCTTTATTTCGCCTTCATTTTTGGTTGCTAGAGTTTTCACACAGCACTTTGAATATGTTATTCTACTGCCTTCTGACTTCCACTGTTTCAGAAGAAAAATCAGCTGTTAACTACACTCATGCACCCCTATAACCAATGACTTGCTCTTCTGTTGAATTCATGATTTTCTCTTTGTCTTTTAACAGTTCACTATAATGTCTATATCGTATATCTTTGCATGCTTATCCTACCAAGGATTCTTTGAACCTCTTGGATATGTAGATTAATGTATTCATCAAACATGGGACATTTCCAGACATTATTTCTTCTTTTTCTAAAATTAACATATAATGTATTATTTGCTTCAGGGGTACAGGTCTGTGAATCATCAGTCTTAAACAATTCACAGCACTCACCATAGCACATACCCTCCCCAATGTCCATAACCCAGCTACCCTATCCCTCCCCACCATCCCCTGGCAATCCTCAGTTTGTTCCCTGAGATTAAGAGTCTTTTATGGTTTGTCTCCCTCCATAGTCCCATCTTGTTTCATTTCATTTCATACCTACCCCCCTCTCAAATTCCTCATATCAGAGAGAGCATATGATAATTGTCTTTCTCTGATTGACTTATTTCGCTTAACATAATACCTTCTAGTTCTATTCACATTGTTGCAAATGGCAGGATTTCAGGGGGTTTTGATAGGTGCTATATATATATATATGCCACATCTTCTTTATCCATTCATCAGTCGATGGACATCTAGGTTTTTTCCATAGTTTAACTATTGTGGACATTGATCCTATAAACATTTGGGTACACGTGCCCCTTCAATCACTATGTTTGTATCTTTAGGGTAAATACCCAATAATGCAATTGCTGGGTCGTAGGGTAGCTCTATTTTCAACTTTTTGAGGAACCTCCCTGCTGTTTTCCAGAGTGGCTTCACCAGCTTGCACTCCTACCAAGAGTGTAGGAGGGTTCCCCTTTCTCTGCATCCTCGCCAATATCTGTCATTTCCTGACTTATTAATTTTAGCCATTCTGACTGGTGTGAGGTGGTATCTCACTGTGGTTTTGATTTATATTTCCCTGATTTCAAGTAATGTTGAGTACTTTTTCATGTGTCTGTGGGCCATCTGGATCAGGCATTATTTCTTTATGTATCACTTCTGCCTCTTACTCTCTCTTCTCTCCTGGGACTCTCATTACAATTATACTGGTTGCTCTCCACAAGGTCTCCATTTCAACCAACAACATCACTGGGCATCAGTTCTTAATCCACTGCTCCAAATTGTTTGAATTTTCTATGGCAGCAAAGTTGTTAGTCCTCCCAGCCTATCCTGTTCTAGAAGAATCACTGCACTGATTAAGACAAAGGAGTGGAGTAGGGAAGAGCTTAGGGAAGTTTTAGGAGCAGCCCTAAGCAATAATGCCTCAGAATCCATAGTTTTTCATGCATTCATACTTCTCAGTTTGTTGATGCCTTTGGTCAATCTCTAGAATGCTGAATTGATTTTTTGTCAATTTGTCCAGCTTTACAGCTGCTTTTGGAGGGGGAGAGGTAGAAAATTTGACAACCTACTCCCTCAGACATAGACAGAAAGATGTCCTCTCTAATATTTTCTATATATTTTAAAAATTATGATCATATTTTTAAAGTTGTGATCATATTGAATGAAATTTTATATCCTGATTTTTAATTTAATAATCACATGCATCATCTCATGTTTTTAAAAATTTTATGAGGATAATTTTTAATGTGTACACAATATTGTCCAACCATATGGATATAATAAAAGTAAAATATCAAAATGTCCATGTGTCAACTATACCCCTAGTACTTCAGATAGTTTACCTCATTTAATATGTAAAACAACACTAGGAAACAAGCATTGTCTTCATTTTACTGATGAATAATAAACTAAAGTTGAGAGAAACTTAGTCACTTGCCTGAAGTCACCCAGCTAGTGAATGGCTGTTCCAGAATTCAAACTAGCAGCTGACTGACATCAAAGCCTATAACTTTTCAATTATGATGTGCTGTTTCCCTCAGATGCCAGAGAATATCCTCATGTAGTAAAATTTGGACACAATTCTACTTAGTCCCTTAAAATAGACTCATAGAAGTAGGAATACTATGGGAATAGATTTAAGTATTCTAAACTTCTTAATACATACTGACAAAAAAAATTTTTTTGTAGATAATTTGTATTAATTTACACTTCCAGCAGTGAATGAGAGTTGTTGTTTTACTATATCTTTGCCATCAATGGGCATTATCATATTTTAAAGAATTGTCTAATTTTATAGGTAAAATGATATTTTATTATTAATTTGCAATTCTTTGATTACAGAAAAAGCCAAATGTTTCTTCTTATACTTATTCACCATTGGCATTTCTTTTTGTGATCTGCTGTTTCATGTACTTTGCCCTTTTGTAACTGTCCCTCAGAACAACATTCTGCTTAAAATATAACCTTTGAGAAATTATACTAGTTACCAAGCATGCTTAGATATAGCCTTAAGAAAAACATATACTGGCAACAGGCCTCTGGGGGAGAGGATGATATACATCCTTGAAGCTGGGGATGCCCAGCTCTCTCAGGGAGGAACACTGCCTGCTTCTTTTTTCTGTTATCTCCCCTACTCCAGAGACCGCTTGTGGCTAATTAGATGATCCCTTTGAATGTGCTTGCTCAACTATAAATTTTATACTGCTTGACCAGGCATATCCTGCTTTTCTTCTTGCTTATTTGTAAACTTATAATCAATGTATAATTCCTATTCCTTCTTATCTACAAGGCTTATGATTAATGTATAGCCCTCTTCAGCTCCTTTGTTGGTTACTGTCTAATATCTAATAAATACAAGACTGAGGAGTTGTTCGGAGTGAGAGTGTTTTCTACTGTCACCCCCTGCTCCCTTTCTCTTGCAGCTGACTTGTTTGTGCCTCATTCTTCTCCCGTGCGCCGTCAGGAAGCAGCACCCTTAAAAAAAATTGGTGTGTTTTTCTTATCAGTTTGATAAGGTGCTTTATATTTTAGGAATACTTTCAGATATGTATTCAAATATTCCCCCCAGTTTTTCAGTTACATTGTAATTCTGTTTATGATGGCTTCTTCTACATATAGAAGCTATTCCTTTTTGGTAATCTAATCTTTTATTATCTTTCATTGCTTTTAAGCCTAGGAAGTCTTCCCTGAACTCATATCTTTTCATTAATAGACACTCCTACTTTTATATTCTTCACACTTAACTATTTTAATAAGCTCATTTGGAATTTATTTTGATCTATGCTATATGTAACATTTTGGCTTTCTTTTTGTCCATTTAACTATTTATAAAACATTGACAATTATCTTTTTTAATGGACACATATTGTATCATTTATTTATAATAATTTACCCAACCTTTCCCTATTATTAGACATTTAAACTTATTTTTAGTTTTTACTATTATAGTTCCCAAAAAGTTGGTATGAATATGGAGTTTCTGATCCTATTAAATTATTTTCTTAAGATACATCCCTATAAGTGTGATTTCTGAATATAAGTGTGATTAAAGGATACTTACGTAGAAAGAATCTTACTCAGTTGGTTTGTAAATAGATGATAGGTCTTTCATGACTCTATTTGAAAAACAGTTGTCCTAATAATGATGGAACAGTAATATGTTTTTGTTATTATTGTTGTGTTTTATAAAGACTTACTTTCTCCTAAGAAACACATTGGTAAAATTGACTTTTTGTTTGGGGGGGAATATATACATATATATATATATATATATATATATTCTCAATTTATACGTAGACATATAGATAGGTAAAAAGATAGATAGGTGATTTTAACATTTTAACACCTGGAAATGGAAAGAACCATATTTTAGCTCATTAATCTGCTATGGATTTAAGTTTTTGCATACTTAACATAATAAACTTCTTTCATTATCCTAAAGATTGTGTATTTGACTTTACTGAGTAAAACTGAAATATAATAAACTATATATTTAAATTATACAATTTGATTAATTTTGTCACATATATACACATATGGTATATATATACACATATGGTATATATATTTGCTTATGGATTTAAGTTTTTGCATACTTAACATAATAGACTTCTTTCATTATCCTAAAGATTGTGTATTTGACTTTACTGAGTAAAACTGAAATATAATAAACTACATTTTTAGTTTATTATATTTTTATAATTTAAAGTATACAATTTTGTTTGTAAAGTATACATTTAAGTATACAATTTGATTAATTTTGTCACATATATACATATATGAAACCATCACCAGAATCAAGATAAACAACACTTCCCTCATCCCTAATTCTTCCCTCACATTCTTTTATAATCTATCCCTTGCTCTATTCCTGTTCCCAAGCAACTTCTGGTCTGCTTTTCGTCACAACAGATTATTTTCCTAAAATTCTATTCAAATGGAATGACACATTAGATATTCTCTTTTATCTGGCTTCTTTCATTTAGCTTGAATGTATTTGAGATTCATCCATGTTGCAGGTAGCAATCATTCATTCCTTTTTTTACCACTGAGTAGTATTTCATTATATAGATATACAACAAAATTTGTTTTTCTGTTCACCTGTTGATTTTATTGTTTCCTGTTTTTGGCTTTTCATTATCCTAAAGTTTTTAGGGTTCAATGACAGACGGACTGCAAGATTAATACCTTAGTATAGCAACCAGTCCCAAATTTCAATTGCAAAGATGTGTATGCTAAAGATGTAAATAAACACACAAATAAAAGATAAGTTAGGATAATACCTTTATATAATTTTTTCTTACCTTTTCATAGACTGTACTGTCTAGGTAGGGATAAACATGAAAAGCTCCCCGAATCCTCTTCACACCTGGATACAGCAATGGGACCATATTAACATAAGCCACACCATGAAATGAAAGCTGACCTTCATCATCAGCCTAAAGGAATAAAACCAGAGAGTTGTTAGTGCTATAGCGCAATGTAGCATAAGATATGGAGCTCTGACGTAGTCATTCAAAGACCTGGCTTTAGGAACTAGCTATGCTACATAATATTGGCCTTGGGCCAGCTACATAGACATTTTGGATCTACATTTCTTATATTCAAAATGAGTTTAATAATACCATGATCACTGAAATAATACACATAAACAGTGTTAATGAATAATAAAAGCAGTAGTTAGATCAACATATATTCAAATTAATTGATAATATATGTATTCAATCAAAAAGTCAATTTCACCATGTTGCTTCTAAGGAAAAAGTGAAGCTTTATAAAATAAAAACAACAAAAATGTTAAAGGCTTTTAGTTTTAGTTTATAGATTTTTATTAATGAAAGGGACCTTACAAATCATCCAGACCAGTGATGACAAATAGACTTTAACTTATGCCTAAATTCTTATAAATTGGTGGATTTGTTTCAGAGTACTGTATTGAGAAAGATTCTGTATCCTTACCTGAGTTCAGAAAGAGTGTTTTGATTAATCAATAATATCTGCCATGCATGACAAGAATGAATGATAGTCTTCCATCATGTATTTGTCACCTCTAATTTCATCTAAACTCCCATTACAAAGATGAATAACATGTTAATTAATATAACCACACAATTTTTATTTGTATGGTTTGCCATAGAAAACTTTAATAAGGAAAAAATCAATTTAGTGAAAGAAAACACATTTAATCCTCACAAGATTACAAGTAATTTCTTTTATTTCACATATTATAATAATTAGAAATTAGATTAAAAAGTCCTATAACACAATAACATTGTATTGTTAAGGAAAGTTAGCCAATGTACATTATATATTAGAAAGGGAGAAGTGATTACTAGCAGTAGTATTTTTATTATGCAAAAAACTTTATTTTAAAAATCAATAAAATAATTTTGGTACTCGTTAAGTATCTCCCATATACCATGAATCATGTTAGGTGCTGTGGAAGATACAAAGCAGTCTATGGCAGGATTCTTACCATCAACGAGTTTATGAACAAGCAGAAAAGACCAGACATGCACAAATAAAACAATAGAGAACATGTTATAGGCTCACAAAGCTAGATCTTTTCAGAATAATGTACATCAGTGAGTTCTATTGCCAATTGCCATATTGCCAATATTTAACTACTGTGACCTATAAAAATGGCTGTTTTTTGTGGTTTTATTGATGGTAAAACTATAATAAAGAGCTAAAGGGAAATAGGATGTCTGGGAATAAAGTCTAAACAATTTTTAGTGGACAATGGGGAGCTAGAGTGACCAGTTATCCTGATTTGCCAGGGACAGGAGAGTTTCCCAGGACATGAGATTTTCAGTGCTAACACCAGGAAACTACTTGGCGAATCAGGTTAAGATGGTCACTCTAGAGAGTAGTCACATCAGTTCACACACTCCTTTGGTATCAGAATTAGAAGCAGAATAAAATGTTGGGTCTAACCAGACTTTTCTTGTATAAATATTTTTAAGCAAACAAATTAACCTTATCAAATTTTGCAGCTTTCCCTTTGGGTGCAGTAGTCAGAGGAACTCTTGTGATCTCTACAGGCCAAAATCGACAATCAGCAATTCGCTTCTGAAGACTGCAATTCAAAAATCAGTCCATTAGCATTATATACAAAAATGAGATTAGTGTAATTTAAAGGGAAGTATTCCTCTCCTTTAAAAAGTAATGGAGGGGTGCCTGGGTGGTTCACTCAGTTAGGCAACTGACTCTTGGTTTTGGCTCAGGTCCTGATCTTGGGCTCATGGGATTGATCCCTGCGAGACTGAGACCTACATGGGGCTCCGGGCTCAGTGTGGAGGGTGCTTGGGAGACTCTCTTTTCTCCCTCTCCCTTTGCCTCCCTCCTTCCCACCCTTGCACTCTTCTTCTCCCCATCTCTCTAAATGAATAAATAACTCTTTCTAAAAAGTAGCGGAATAGGCACATGTATATAAATATCTTTATTAGGTAGGTCCTTTTTTAAACCTTTCCAAATCTATAAAATTCCAAAAATAATTCTACTGTCCTGTTAGTAGAGACAAACTACATTTTTGACAGCAATTTGGCAATATGAAGAAAAAGCCTTAAAATGGTCATAATCTTTGACCCAGAAATTCCACTTCTAGTAATTTATTCTAAAGAAATAATCAGACATGTATGTAAATAGTATGAAATATGTTTATTTCTCCTGTGAAAACAATGTAGGACTTACAGTGTCAGTTCTGACACATAAAGCACTTAGAAGCTGTTGCTCCTGTTCTCAGAACAAACAATAAAAACAACAACAAAAAAGCTGGGAAAACTGGAAAATCAATGACCTTTCTTAGATCCATCTAAGAATTAAGTTCATGGGGGCAAATCACCACCCTGAAATTTGGAGATACAGGAAAGTATAGAGAATCACAGCTGAGATAAGCGTGCAAGTAGGAGAAAGCAACAGAGCCAGTAACTGGTGGAAACACTGTAATGGTAATTTTGACAAATTGCTGGAGGCTGGATTATAGACTCCTGGAAGCCCAGTCTTAGGGGATCCCAATAGTTTTTTGGTTTGAAATCAAGGGGCCCCATAAAATATTCATGGTGAAGATATGAGAAAAATCCTCTTAGTCAGGAAGAAGGGAAAAGTAACCATTTCAAAATATGCCTGGACTGTTATCCATAACAAATGCCTACTCTTTAAGGGAAACTGCTTTACCAGAGCCTTATCTGACTCCAGCTCTGTCTAGCTTTCCTGTCTCACATAAGAAGTAAAAAATGCTGTTAAACACTTCTGAAGGTCACAGTCCAGGGAGTCAAACCATTAAAATACTGAGGTTTAACCACAGGATTATAAAGCACTTCTCCTTCCCAATACCTTCCTGCCTGCCATATCAACAGGGTTCCAGTTTAGTAACAGTGGATTATAACAGAGAGACTGCAAAACACAGATCCTACCTAAGAAAAGTTCTTAGGCAAATCCCAACACAACAGGGTAAGAGAAAAAAAAAAAAAAAAAAGAAAATGAAGCCTCTAGCACGTACAGATATAACAAATGTTAAACACAGCCCAACTCCTAGCCAGATTAACAGAAAACTTCACACTAAAAAACCTAATTACCTCACTTCTTATTACCCAATACATAATTTACAGCTTTCAATAAAAAATTACAAGGAATACAAAAAGCAAGAAAAAATTCAGAAGAGACACAACATAAGAACTAGACTTGGATATGACACATATTTTGAAATAATCATGTAGGGAATTTAAAATAACTATGATTAATATGTTAAGAACTCTAACGGAAAAAGCAGACAATCTTCAGATAACATAATAGGGAGATGGAAATGTAAGGAGAGAGATGGAAACCTTAAGAAAGAATAAAAGAGGGGTGCCTGGGTGGCTCAGTCGTTAAGCGTCTGCCTTTGGCTCAGGTCATGATCCCAGTGTTCCTGGGATCAAGCCCCAGTCAGGCTCCCTGCTCAGCAGGAAGCCTGCTTCTCCCTCTCCCACTCCCCCTGCTTGTTTTCCTTCTTTCGCTGTCTCTCTCTTTCTCTCTCAAATAAATAAATAAAATCTTTTTTAAAAAAAAATTTTTTAAAGAAAGAATAAAAGAGAAGTGCTAGAAATTAAAAACACTGTGACAAAAATGAAGAATTCATTTGATGGGCTTAGTAGATTGAGCATGGCTGAGTAAAGGGTCAGTGAGTTCAAAGATATGTCAATAAAAACTTCCCAAACTTCAGGAGAATAGGTGTTATTTCTTCTTTGAAAGTTTGGTAGAATTCCCCAGGGAATCCATCAGGTCCTGGGCTCTTGTTTTTTGGGAGGTTTTTGATCACTGCTTCAATCTCGTTACTAGATATCGGTCTGTTCAGGTTGTCAAGCTCTTCCTGGTTCACTTTTGGGAGTTTATATTTTTCTAGGAATGCATCCATTTCCTCTAGGTTGCTTAACTTATTGGCATATAACTGTTGATAATAGCTTCTGATGATTGTTGCTACTTCCTTGGTGTTAGTTGTGATCTCTCCCTTTTCATTCATAATTTTATTGATTTGAGCTTTCTCTCTTTTCTTTTGGATTAGTGTGGCCAATGGTTTATCGATCTTATTGATCCTTTCAAAAAACCAGCTTCTAGTTTCATTGATACATTCTACTATATCTCTAGTTTCTACCTCATTCATCTCTGCTCTAACCTTGATTATTTCCCTTCTTGTGCGTGGAGTTGGTTTAATTTGTTGTTGATTTTCCAGTTCTTTAAGGTGTAGAGACAGCTGTTGTATTCTGGATTTTTCAATTTTTTTGAGGGAGGCTTGGATGGCTATGTATTTCCCTCTTAGGACCGCCTTTGCTGTATCCCATAGGTTTTGGACCGATGTGTCTTCATTCTCATTGGTTTCCATGAATTGTTTAAGTTCTTCTTTGATCTCCTGGTTGATCCATGCATTCTTAAGCAAGGTGGTCTTTAGCTTCCAGGTGTTTGAATACCTTCCAAACTTTTCCTTGTGGTTGAGCTCCAGTTTCAAAGCATTGTGATCTGAGAATATGCAGGGAATAAT
>PISX010037551.1:0-10953 GCA_004024625.1 Mellivora capensis
TGGGATTCATCCCTGGCTTACAAGGGTGGTTCAACATTCGCAAGTCAATCAATGTGATAGAACAAATCAATAAGAGAAGAGAGAAGAACCACATGGTCCTCTCAACTGATGCAGAAAAAGCATTTGACAAAATCCAGCATCCGTTCCTGATTAAAACGCTTCCAAGTATAGGGATAGAGGGAACATTCCTGAACTTCATCAAATCTATCTGTGAGAAACCCACAGCAAACATCATCCTCAATGGGAAGAAGCTCACAGCCTTCCTGTTGAGATCAGGAACAAGATAAGGATGCCCACTCTCACCACTCTTGTTCAACATAGTGTTAGAAGTCCTAGCAACAGCAATCAGACAACAAAGAGAAATAAAAGGTATCCAAATTGGCAAGAAAGAAGTCAAACTCTCTCCCTTCACGGATGACATGATACTTTATATGGAAAACCCCAAGGACTCCACCCCCAAACTACTAGAAGTCATACAGCAATTCAGTAATGTGGCAGGATACAAAGTCAATGTACAGAAATCAGTGGCTTTCTTATACACTAACAATGAAAATACAGAAAGGGAAATTAGAGAATCAATTCCATTTACTATAGCATCAAGAACCAGATGATACCTGGGAATAAACCTAACCAAAGAGGTAAAGGATCTGTACTCAAGGAACTACAGAACACTCATGAAAGAAACTGAAGAAGACATAAAAGGATGGAAGACCATTCCATGTTCTTGGATCGGAAGAATAAACATTGTTAAAATGTCTATACACCTAGAACAATCTATACTTTTAATGCCATTCCGATCAAAATTCCACTGGAATTTTTCAAAGAGCTGCAGCAAATAATCCTAAAATTTGTATGGAGTCGGAAGATACCCTGAACTTCATCAAGATCAAAAGCTTCTGCACAGCAAAGGAAACAGTCTACAAAACAAAGAGGCAAGCCACGGAATGGGAGAAGATATTTGCAAATGATAGTACAGAAAAAAGGTTGATATCCAGGATCTATAAAGAACTTCTCAAACTCAACACACACAAAACAGATAATCACATCAAAAAATGGGCAGAAGATATGATCAGACACTTCTCCAACGAAGACATACAAATGGCTATCAGACACATGAAAAACTGTTCATCATCACTAGCCATCAGGGAGATTCAAATTAAAACCACATTGAGATACCACCTCACACCAGTTAGAATGGCCAAAATTAGCAAGACAGGAAACAACGTGTGTTGGAGAGGGTGTGGAGAAAGGGAACCCTCTTACACTGTTGGTGGGAATGCAAGTTGGTGCAGGCACTCTGGAGAACAATGTGGAGATTCCTCAAGAAATTAAAAATAGAGCTTTCCTATGACCCTGCAACTGCACTACTGGGTATTTACCCCAAAGATACAGATGTGGTGAAAAGAAAGGCCATTTGTTCCCCAAAGTTTATAGCAGCAATGGCCACGGTCGCCAAACTGTTGAAAGAACCAAGATGCCCTTCCACGGACAAATGGATAAGGAAGATGTGGTCCATATACACTATGGAGTATTATGGCTCCATCAGAAAGGATGAATACCCAACTTTTGTAGCAACATGGACGGGACTGGAAGAGATCATGCTGAGTGAAATAAGTCAAGCAGAGAGAGTCAATTATCATATGGTTTCACTTATTTGCGGAGCATAACAAATTACACGGAGGACATGGGGAGATGGAGAGGAGAAGGGAGTTGAGGGAAATTGGGGGGGAGATGAACCATGAGAGACTATGGACTCTGAAAAACAACCTGAGGGTTTTGAAGGGGCGGGGGTTGGGGGTTTAGGGGATCCTGGTGGTGGGTATTATGGAGGGCACGCATTGCATGGAGCACTGGGTGTGTTGTAAAACTATGAATTCTGTTACGCTGAAAAGAAATGAAATAAAAAAATGTAAATAAATAAATGAATGAATGAATAAATAAATAAATGAATGAATAAATAAATAAAGAAGAGACCCCAAATCGCTAAGGAAATGTTGAAAAACAAAAATAAAACTGGTGGCATCATGTTACCTGATTTCAAACTTTACCAAAAAGCTGTGATCACCGAGACAGTATGGTACTGGCATAAAAACAGACACAAAGACCAATGGAACAGAGGAGAGAGCCCAGATATGGACCCTCAACCCCATGGTCAAATAATCTTCGACAAAGCAGGAAAAAATATACATTGGAAAAAAGACAGTCGCTTCTTTTATTTTTATAAAAGATTTTTTTATTGTGTTATGTTAGTCACCATAAAATACAGCATTAGTGGTGCACATGGGTGGCTCATTGTATTAAGCCTCTGCCTTCAGCTCAGGTCATGGTCTCAGGGTCCTGGGGCTGAGCCCAGCATCAGGCTCTCTGCTCCTCCGGGAGCCTGTTCCCCCCTCTCCTGCTTCTCTGCCTACCTGTGATCTCTCTCTCTGTTTAATATAAATACATACATACATACATACATATATAAAAGATTTTAAAAATACACCATTAATTTTTTTTGCAGTGTTCCAGGATTGATTATGTATGTAAAGGGCATCTTTAAAATGTGTTTTTTTTCCAGATAATGAGAAAGAGGCCTGAAAAATCGGGGAGCAAAGGGAAAAGGTCTTTCTCAGAAATCAGTTCCAGGTGAGACACTGTGTCTTTCCTTCCTCCTGAGAGGCCATGTGTTCATAACTTGGAAACTTTAACTTCTGTCTCTCGATGTTGTCACCCTCCCCTTTCCCCCAGGATCTGTGGCTCCCTCACACCCACTCTTCTCTCCAGTGCTCTCTGTTTTGTGCCTGTGTTTTCTACCCATGCTTATCATTTCCCCTAGGCTCTTTGTCCTTTTCCCACATGCCAGCAGTATCATGAGAGTTGCTAGCTAAGGGTGCCTGGGTGGCTCACTGGGTTAAAGCCTCTGCCTTCAGCTCAGATCATGGTCCCAGGGTCCTGGGATTGAGTCCTGCATGGGTGTCTCTGCTCCATAGGGAGCCTGCTTCCTCGTCTCTCTCTCTGCCTGCCTCTCTGCCTACTTCTGATCTCTATCAAATAAATAAATAAAATCTTTTTTTAAAAAAGAGAGATGCTAGCTAGAAACTTGTAGTTGTTCTTCATAATTGGCACCTGGGAGAGAGGTTTTCGAAAATATTCTCAGCTCCCAAGCCTGTCAGTGCTAATGCTGCTTCAGGTGAAATGATAATTGCAGTTGTGAAGGGAGGGGAGCTCCCAGAGTCATAAAAACACATCTCAGTGCCCAGCAGCCCTCTTGCACCTGTACTGCCTGCTCTGACCATCACCGTGAGCTCTCCAGTTGGGCAGCAGGAAGAATTTGGTGGGTTCTCTGCATCTTTCTATCTGAGAGGTACAATCTGGAAGGCAAGGAGTTGTCTCAGGAGTCCAGGTAAGGGAGCATAGTGGACAAAGGGGGATTTCTGTGTGTGATGTGGTCTAGTGCCAAAGCTGGGCATGGAGGTGGCATCCATCCCGAGGCCAGAGCTGAGTCAGTAAAGAGAGATGTGGATGCTAGACCAGCACCCACCCCTAATGGCTCCTGAGGCAACAGAGTAGAATCCTCCCTGACAATGACTGTTGTGTTTTCATCGGAGGGGTAATCAAAAGTGACTTTTTAAAGTGTTAATTTTAATTCCACTTACCATCAGAGTTACATTTTTTTTACATGTACAATATAGTAGTTCAACACTTTCTCCAAAGATCTCTAATTTTAATATGCCTAAGGACTGTCGTTCTGGAGTGATTCCGCTGTCGAGTCTGTGTTACTGGAGCCGTAGCATAATTTTCAGATTTCGATATGTGCACGCATAGCACCTCCATGTTTGTAATAAATGTTGGATGTATGTATAGAAATAATGTGACCATGTGCAGACACAGTGTTCAGATCACAGTTGCTGGAGTGGACATGTTTTCTATAACTCTGGGTCTATGAAATGCTTAATGGATTTAATATTTGTGTATCAATTGGTTATGGCAAGACTTTTCCCATTAAAGTAGGGAAGCATCATTTAAGAAAAAATAGAACTTAATACATTTCAGACATGTTTTTAGGCTCTAATGTATCTTGTATTGTATATGCTGCTATTAAATATTAGAATACAACTCCAAAAACTATGTCACTTATACAAGATACAAGATTTTTACTGTACATTGCATTTTGCATGTCTGGTATTTCAGTATCTTGCACAGATCTTGCTTTACAGCTACTAATTTTATTTCATCAGGTATTCATAAATACATACATATATGATCTGAATGTAGTCGTTATTTTGTTTCTACTTTACACAGTGTAATCTGGCAGTGGTGCTTCTTGTGCAGAGTCTGTGCCTTGTACATTTGTTCCTGGAATGAAAGCAAATGATTCTTTTTGTTGCTGTACTAATTTTGAGTCATTCTTGCATTCATTTAATCCAGCTTGTCCTGGGGCAGGTTCTTGCAGCTTTGTTGTACTGTGATCAGTGCATCTACAGTTTATTACTAACTCTAAAGCTTTATTTAAGTTCATATTTGGTTATAGAACAGTCTTCTTAAATAAGTGAAAACTCATCTTTAAGAAAAGTTCAAATATGGCAGCAATCTAAATTCAGATGACAAGGTGCAAATATGAGACTAAATTGAGATCTGGTTTATTTAAAGAACCACAGCTGACTAGTATTTTTGTATAGCATGGATTCAGAGCACTAGCTTTGTGACCTGCCCAGCCAGGTTCTAGTCCCCACCCTGGATTGGTGAGTGAATTTAGGCAAAGCAGTTCACCTCTGTGTAACTGTGTTGTCCTCATCATTATAAGGAATGCAGTGAGGAATGCCTCCTGAATCTGTGAGAAATAAGAAGTGACTCCTATGGGTGTCCATTAAACCAGCGTTTCACACATGCAAGTGTTCGGTAATGGTTGTGTATATAACTCTTGGACGGCCCTAATGACAGAAGAACTTTAATATTTCAAAGTAGGGAGTGTAGAAATGTGAAGAATATCGGATTTCAATCGACACAATTCATGTGACCCACAGGTGATATTCCCATGCAGGATCCTGTAGCCCAGAAAACAAAGATCAGTCACTGATACTTGACTGAGAACTGACAGGATGGCCACTAGGGATCTGACAATAGGAGTGATCTTCTTAATACAGACTCTGGTTGGAATTCTGGGGAATTTCTTTCTTCTTTACCATTATCTCCTCCTTGATTTTACTGGGTGTAAGCCAAGGCCCACAGATTTGATTGTCAAAAACCTGACTATAGGCAACATTTTGGTCCTGTTCTCTATTGGAATACACAATACAATGTCATCCTTTGGGTGGTATCACATCCTCAGTAATTCTGGATGCAAAATTTTCCCCTATGTTTATGGGGTGGGTAGGGGGGTGTCCATTGGCACCACTTGCCTCCTGAGTGTCTTCCAGGCCATCGCCATCAGCCCCAGGAACTCCAGGTGGGCAGCGCTTAAAGGAAAATCTCATCCCAAGTGCATTGTCCTTTCAATTGTCTTGTGCTGGGTCTTGCAGATATTGGTAAATGTCCTGTCTCCTTTGTTTATGACTATCACTTTGAACAATGAAAACATCACAAATAGGAAAAGTTTTGGATACTGTTCAATTACTCGTCATGAGGAAAGCAGATACTTGCTGTATGTAGCATTGTTGTCATTCCCTGATGTGCTATTTTTGGGGCTCATGCTCTGGGCCAGCAGCTCCATGGTCTTCTACCTGTACAGGCACAAGCAGAGGGTCCAACATATTTGTAGAACCAACATCTCCACATTGGCCCCTGAGTCTACAGCTACCAAAACTGTCCTCCTCCTGGTGAGCACCTTTGTCTACATTAACACCCTCTCCTCTATCTTTTACATTGTTTTGGGTCTTTTTGATCACCTCAGCTGGTACATTTTGAACACCAGTTTGGTGATCACTCTGTGTTTCCCAACCCTCAGCCCCTTTCTGCTCATGAGCCACGACCCCAGGATATCCATGGTCTGCTTTGCCTGGATCAGGAATATAAAATCCCCTCATGTTATGAGAAACATGTAAATTGTAGGAATTTCCTTAATGTTCCTAATGTTGGTTTTTCACTCATCCCTTCAGGGATCCCCATACAATGATGAGAAGCTAACAGAACATCTTAATCTTCTCCTTCAAAGTTAACAATAAGTCATAATTGTAATTATAATGTGATATTGTATAATTTCTTATAAATACTCGTGTGATTAAAGTTTTGCTAATGGCCAGTGGAGGAGCACAGAAACTATACAATTATAAACTCCAGGTCCTGAAGTGATCTAGGTATTATAGAGAAGTCTTTGAGTGTGCCTGCTAAATTTGTTACGCTAAATTTCCCAGAAGTGAAATTGTCCTGGAAGTATAGGAAAAGGGCCATGAAAGTGGATCTGCATGTGTCAAGTTATCAGTTAAACTGCAGAGAATTGTACTGGAGGGGAAATTCAATCAGTGAGTACAGTTTTGGGGAGCCAGTTATTATTTTGTAGTTTTCCTACTAGAGGGGCAATAGTCAGTCATGTGAAGTGTGATGTCATGGGAGCTTGGGAGATGAGCGCTGTAAACATTTTCGGGTAGAAATGGACAGATTGAACTGAAATGGGTAGTGGTGAGTGTAGAATTACATTTTACCTAACTCTTAAACAACAGCAGGTGATTGTAAAAATTTTAAATGACATGAATTCCATAGAATTGGCATCTGTGGAAGGCAGATCTTTCTCTCGTTTGTGGACGTGATTTGGGCTTGTGGGCAAGAAAGAGGTTTGGTGGTGAACACTCATGTTCCTGGTGTGATGAGAGTAGTTTATGGTGGAGACTTCCAGTGAATTTGGAGCTGTGAAGGGAGAGTCATTTGAAAAGCAGAGACATAAATCCTTTCTGTTTATGTTCGAGCTTGTGGCTCCTTGGTTTTCAATTTCCCTCAATTTTAGGGGAGTTTTTTAAAAAGTTTTAATTTTTTTAAGCTTAGAGAGAGAGAGAGCGTGTATGTGCGAACGTGGAGGGACAGAGGAGAGGGAGAGGGGGAAGGAGACGCAATCTGAAGCCAACTTTGTACTGAGCATGGGGCCTGGTTTCGTGGCTCCATCCTGCAACCACCAGATCACAATTTGAGCTGATACCAAGAGTAAGACCCTCAATGGACTGAACCACCCTGTACGCCTAGGAGAGATTTTTATATAGTTTATGTATGTATCTACATCTACATATAGATATCTCTCTGTATCTACATGTAGGATTTTGTAGTTTATATACCTATGTGTATGTATATATATTTACATATATATTTATATCTAATCTATATATGTATCTATATTTTGTATAGTTTATAGATATAGATAATTATATATTATATGTAGAAGTTTGTACAACAGAGTGAAATCTATTGGAGCTCCCATGAAACACTTAAATATTTTCTTCAAATTAGATCACAACACAAGAAGATGAAAAGGTAGATATTGACACACTTATACCTAGAGTTGTGCATGTAAGGATCTATTGTATGATCTCTGTGCCGATATACAACAGATGCAGAGTTAATCATGTTTGTTATCCACCAATCCATATATTGGAGCTTTGTCCTTCAGGGAAAATTTTCAATAGTATCAGCTATTGTAATGACCAAGTCATGCCTATGTGATCCAATGCATATATTTCCATGCTGATTGTTTGATTGTTAAAGATCCATGAAATGTACTTTTCATTTTCCTACCTTAATTCTCTTATTTTGCCATATCTCTTAAAATAATACCCAGTGAATAGAGGAATCATATTTGATTTTAAATGAGCTAATTAGTGTGAAGATGGCATTGCCAGGTGAAAGTCCAGAGGAAAAGGGCTGTCCTCCACCCCCTGGAAATCCTGTTCTTTCTAAGTGGGTGGTATTATGCTACCTATTCCTACTCTTCATTTTCTTCATATTTCTGTACAAATCTCTCCTGCTACCATCTCCAACGCCCAGTCTATAGTGGATTTGATTATACCTCTCCTGAGCTTCAGAATTGAAGGAGTGTGACTCTTTTTTGGTACAAGAGGAATCCTCTCCCATTGAAAGATGCCACTTGATATTAGTATGGGATTGACCTTCCTGTTTGCCATGCTGTTGTCCTACTGCCCTCTGCTGCAGACCTTTGTGCTCTGCTGGGAAGTCATCGTGGACAGCATCTTGCTCTTCTGTGGTTTGGAGCTGCTGCCGCTTGAGGTGCTCACCCTGGCTGTTTTCTCCAGCACGGACAGGATTTCAAGTACAAAGATTTCACCCACCAGCCATCATGGGCTGAGACCACAGATACTTCTGGTCTTTGGCCACACCAGTGAGACTTGGTGGGTCAGTTTGTCCTGGGAAAGGTCACAGCTTTTCCTTGGCACAGTCATTTGTGTAACACACTGAGCACGAGGCCCCTGGGTGTCCTCTTCTAAAGTTAGACCAAGAGTCTAAGAGACTCGTTTGTACTCCATTGTTGGGAGGGGCAAGGCTGTCCCATCCTGGCCCTTCTCAGAAGTGGTTTCCTGCTGCCCTCCAGTTCTTTTTGATCGTTCTGGCCAGGGCATCTTGTGTGGACTGTGTAGGCTCCTTGGGCTTCCAAAAGGTCTGGAACCACATACTTCCCATATGTGCTGTGCCAGCCCTTCACATGAGCACAGAGAACGCCAGGATCACTGGCTCTCAGCGTGACTCAAAAGCTTCTCATCTCGTTCCGCAGAGGCTGAATGCTAGGACATAAATGTGTATTTTTTGTAAAAAAATAAAAATAAAAGGAGTGATTATGCTATTTACATTTAATATAATAATTCGTACATTTACATGTCACTTGGCTTTATTTCCTCTCTTTATATATGTAAACTTCTTTTCAGTGAATTTTACATGTAGTTTTACATTATTATTTCATATAATGACCCCTTGTTTTGAGTTGTGTAGCCTTATTTCTTAGTTTTATCCAGATATTTCAACATATATTTAAATGCTAATCACAATGTCATTTCATTATGAGCTATGAAACCCCACCTTTGTAATTTAAGCACAATATTAAACCAATCTGTTTGATTGGTGAGATGCATTTTAAAAATTTAAAGGTACATTCCGCAGTCACAAGTGTGTAGCTCAATGGAAGTTTATACAGTGATCACCTTTGTGTACTTGGTACCAACTGTGCAAAATAGAATATTGTCAGGACACCCCCCCCCCAAGAAGCTCCTTGTGCTCCTTACCAGGCACTACTCCTCAGGATCACCACTGCTCTGGCCTGAGACAGCATTGGTCACTTTAACCTGTTCTGCATTTGATGTAAAGGAAGTACTAGAGCTTGGATGCATTTGTATTTTGCTTTTGCCCTTCCTTCTGTTGTTTGTCAATTTATTGCTGCATGCTGTTATTGGTCATCCACTGACATTGCTGTATATGCTTCCATTGTGTATATATAAAGGAATTTATTTGGCCATTCCACTGTGAATGAGCGTAGGGGTGGTCTTCAGTTTGCGAGTATTAGAAATTCTGCTGATATGTAAATTTAGATCTCACTTTGATGGCATACATACAAATTTCTTTGTCCATTCTAACTGGAGTAAAGTGATACCTCAATGTGTTTTTTTATTGTGTTATATTAGTCATCATGCAGTACATTGTTAGTTTTTGATGTAGTGTTCCATGATTCATTGTTAGAATTTCTCTGATGGCTGATGATGATGAACACTTTTCATGTACCTGTTAGCCATTTGTATGTCTTCTTTGGAGAAGTGTCTGCTCATGTTTTCTGCCCATTTTTTGACTTGGTTACTGTTTTTGGGGTGTTGAGTTTCAGAAGTTCTTTTTTTTTTAATGATTTTATTTATTTATTTGAGAGACAGAAAGTGAGAGAGAAAACATGAGAGGGGAGAGGATCAGAGGGAGAAGGAGACTCCCCTAGGAGCTAGGAGCCCAATGTGGGACTCAATCTGAGGAGTCTGGGATCTAGACCTGAGCCAAAGGTGGTTGTCCAATCAACTGAGCCACCCCTGAGTTTGAGGTGTTCTTTATAGATCTTGCACATCAGCCCTTTATCTGTAGTGTCCTTTGCAAATATCTTCTCCCATTCTGTGGGTTGCCTCTTTGTTTTGTTGACTGTTTCCTTTCCTGTGCAGTAATGTTTTATGTTTTTTTAAATTTTTTAAAAAAATTTTTAATTTTTTTATTTCATTTCTTTTCAGCGTAACAGAATACATAGTTTTATACCACACCCAGTGCTCCATGCAATGCATGCCCTCCATAATACCCACCACCTGGATCCCCCAACCTCCCACCCCCTGCCCCTTCAAAACCCTCAGGTTGCTTTTCAGAGTCCATAGTCTCTCATGGTTCATCTCCCCCTCCAATTTCCCTCAACTCCCTTCTCCTCTCAATCTCCCCATGTCCTCCGTGTTGTTATGCTCCGCAAATAAGTGAAACCATATGATAATTGGCTCTCTCTGCTTGACTTATTTCACTCAGCATAATCTCTTCCAGTCCTCTCCATGTTGCTAAAAAACTTGGGTATTCATCCTTTCTGATGGAAGCATAATACTCCATAGTGTATATGGACCACATCTTCCTTATCCATTCATCCGTTGAAGGGCATGTTGGTTCTTTCCACAGTTTGGCGACCATGGCCATTGCTGCTATAAACATTGGGGTAGAGATAGCCCTTCTTTTCACCACACCTGTATCTTTGGGGTAAATACCCAGTAGCGCAATTGCAGGGTCATAAGGAAGCTCTATTTTTAACTTCTTGAGGAATCTCCACACTGCTCTCCAGAGTGGCTGCACCAACTTGCATTCCCACCAACAGTGTAAGAGGGTTCCCCTTTCTCCACATCCTCTCCAACACACGTTGTTTCCTGTCTTGCTAATTTTGGCCATTCTAACTGGTGTGAGGTGGTGTCTCAATGTGGTTTTAATTTGAATCTCCCTGATGGCTAGTGATGATGAACATTTTTTCATGTGTCTGATAGCCAT
>PISX010037552.1:0-10960 GCA_004024625.1 Mellivora capensis
TTGAGTTTGAGAAGTTCTTTATAGATCCTGGATATCAACCTTTTGTCTGTACTGTCATTTGCAAATATCTTCTCCCATTCCCTGGGTTGCCTCTTTGTTTTGTTGACTGTCTCCTTTGCTGTGCAGAAGCTTTTGATCTTGATGAAGTCCCAAAAGTTCATTTTTGCTTTTGTTTCCTTTGCCTTTGGAGACATATCTTGAAAGAAGTTGCTGTGGCTGATATCGAAGAGGTTACTGCCTATGTTCTTCTCTAGGATTCTGATGGATTCCTGTCTTACATTGAGGTCCTTTATCCATTTCAAGTTTATCTTTGTGTACGGTGTAAGTGAATGGTCGAGTTTCATTCTTCTACATATAGCTGTCCAATTTTCCCAGCATCATTTATTGAAGAGACTGTCCTTTTTCCACTGTATATTTTTTCCTGCTTTGTCAAAGGTTATTTGACCATAGAGTTGAGGGTCCATATCTGGGCTCTCTACTCTGTTCCACTGGTCTATGTGTCTGTTTTGATGCCAGTACCATGCTGTCTTGGCGATCACAGCTTTGTAGTAAAGCTTGGAGTCAGGTAACGTGATGCCACCAGTTTTATTTTTGTTTTTCAACATTTCCTTAGCGATTCAGGGTCTCTTCTGATTCCATACAAATTTTAGGATTATTTGCTCCAGCTCTTTGAAAAATACCGGTGGAATTTTGATCAGAATGGCATTAAAAGTATAGATTTCTCTAGGTAGTATAGACATTTTAACAGTGTTTATTCTTCCGATCCAAGAGCATGGAATGGTCTTCCATCTTTTTGTGTCTTCTTCAGTTTCTTTCATGAGTGTTCTGTAGTTCCTCGAGTACAGATCAAAATGTTTTCTATTTTTCCTTTTGATTTTTTCTTTGACCTTTTGGTAATTGAGGAATGTGTTGTTTCATTTCCACATATTGGTGACATTTTAAAACTTCCTTCTTTTATTGATTTCTAATTTAATTCCATTATAATCATATTTTGTAGTATTTCCATTCTTCTAATTCACTGAGACTTGTTTTACAACCTAAAATATGGTCTATCCTGGAGAATAATCTATGTGCACCTGAAAAGAACATGTGCTCTGTGTCATTGGGTGGAATGTTGTACAGACATCTATTAGGTCTAGTTGGTTAACAGTGTCATTTAATTTCTTCTATAGCCTTTCCCTTTTGCACAATTTCTGTAAATTATTAAATATGGGGTATTGAAGTTGCCAACTGTTGTTTTTAAAATTTTGTGGTTCTCCTGTCAAACCTGCCAGTTTTTGCTTCATGTATTTCAGGACTCTTGTTAGTGCGTATTTGCTTACAATCGCTATATATTCCTGTTGGACTGAACTTAAAAAAATCATTATAAGAATGTCCTTCCTCATGTCTAGTAACAACTTTTGTCATAATGTCTGTTTTGTCTGATGTTATTATAGTTGTTCCACCTCTCTTTTCGTTTCTGTTTATATGGCATATATTTTTCCAAACTTAGGTTCAACTTATTTGTGTCTTTGAATTTAAGGTGTGTCTCTCGTATATAGCATTTAATTGGAATACATCTTAAAAATCCATTTTGCCAATCTCTGCCTTGTGATTAGTGCCCAATCCATATACATTTAATGTAGTTACAAATAAGATAGGGTTTACTTCTGTTATTTTGCAGTTTCTATATCGTATGTCTTTGTTATTCTGTTTATCCAGTATTGCTCTCATTTATGTTACATGAATGTTTTCTTTCATGCCATTTTATTAATTATTTTTCTTTTATACCACTTTACATTTTTATTTTTATTATCTTGAATTATTTTTTAATTTATTGTCAATATCTTATACTAATATTGTTATAATATTCTATATTTCTTGTTTGATGGTATTTTTCTTTCAGTGCTCTGAAGATGTCATCCCACTTGCTGTCTTCTGGCCTCCATGGTTTCTGATGAGGAATTTTACTGAATATTACCTTTTCAGGATGAATTCCTTGTTTTTGGCTGATTTCAAGATTTTTTTCTTAGTCTTTGCCTTTTGGCATTTTGTTAATGATGTGCCTATGTTTTGGATCTTTTTTAGTTTATCCTTTTTGGATGTGTAATGTTTTTCATCAAATTTTTGAAATTTTCATCCAATATACTTTAAAAAATTCTTTGTGTAGCTTTCTCTTTCTCTATCTTTTACTCTTATGCAACTCCCATTATGCACATTTTGATATGACTGAAGGTGTTTCAAAGGTGCCTGAACTCTGTTTTTCTTCACTTGTTATTATTTTGTTCCGCAGAGTAGATGATTTCAATTGACCTATCTTTAAGTTTGTGGATCATCTCTGTCAGATCAAATATTCTGTTGAGCTCCTTGAGTGATATTATCATTTTAGTTATTATGTTTTTTTCTGCTTTGGAATTTCTACTTGATTCTTTTTAATAGTTTCTATGTCTTTATTTATATTCCTTCTCATGAAACATTGCTCTCATATTTTCCTTTAGATTTTTTAGACATGTTTTCTTCAGTTTTTTTACTATACTTATAATAGCTGATTTAAAGTCCCCCTCTCCCCCCGGTAAGTTCAATACCTAGGCTTTCTTTGATGCAACTTTTATTGCTCCCCACCCCCCTCAGTGTTTAGATCACATCTTTCTGTTTCTTTGCATATCTCACTATTTCTTTTGTTAAAAACTGCATATTTAAAATAATTTCCTTAATTGTTTTGAACCAAGAAATTTCTCAGTCTTCGCTGAGAAGCTGTGTGTGTGTGTGTGTGTGTGTGTGTGTGTGTCTTGGGGGTAAGTCTTTAAAGTCTTGGAAGACAGCTTGAAACTCTACCTTAGTTATCACTTACTACTGGAAGACAGTTTCAGGTCAGCCAGAGGTGGGAGATTAGATTATTGACAGGTCTTTCTTTGGCAGGCACACATCTCTGCTTATCCACGTGGTCGTCTTTATTTCCGGGTACTGCCATAGTTTCAAGGTCCCCAGTGGACTTCTTACTCCTCATTTTTTCTATTAAGTTTTTTGGTAAGCCTCCTGTTTTCCCCAACTGTTATCACCACTTTAGGCAAAGGCAATGTTAAATGCTATTGATCGTTCTGACAAACATCCCAGAAAAACTTTTCACAGTTACTGAGCTCTGAGGTCAATAAGGAGGGCCTTGCCATTGGACATTTCCAGGGAGCTGCCAGACAAATCAATAACAATGTTCTGGGAATGGGGCTTTTTTGGGGAACTCCAATCTCAGGTTTCTTCCTCTTGTGGTGTTAGGGTGGTGTTTCTCACACTGTGGTTGCAAGTTTATTTCATTTAAAGGCTGCTGTGGAGATGGAGCAAGGTGGATGGGAACAGGGCAAATTGTAACCACAAAACTCACTGTTCTTACCAAGAGTCAGCCATTTCCTGCATGAATGCTCCCTGAGTTGTTGCAAATTTTTGAGTAATTTCCAGAGTTATGAAAAGTTAATTTTGGCAAATTTTTGCCAGTGTTCTCATATATATTTAATGGAGGAATAGATTTTTAGAGAGCCTTATGTTTCTATTCCAGAAGTAATCTCTTCAGGGTCCCCTAAAATCTTTATTATCTGAAGGGATAGGAAGATCTCAAACTTTGGAAACAAAAATTTATAATTAAATTTGAATTTCAGAGTCTATAGCATTTGGTGCCCCCATATTACTAGTATGACCCATGAAACCTCTTCAGTCTATCTATTTCCTTTATTAATCTCCTGGGTGATGCAAATCTAAAAGACATCAGGGTGCACGTATGCCTTTGAATCAGTACTTTTGTATCCTTTGGGTAAATTCCTAGTAGTGCAGCTGCTAGATCATAGGGTAGTTCCATTTTTAACTTTTAGAGGAAACTCCATACTGTTTTCTAGAGTGGATGAGCCAGTTTGCATTCCTACCAACAGTGTAAGAGGGTTCCCCTTTCTCTGCATCCTTGCCAACATCTGTTGTTTCCTGTGTTGTTAATTTTAGCCATTTTGACTGGTCTGAGGTGCTATCTCATTGTGGTTTTGATTTGCATTTCCCTAATAATGAGTGATGTTGAGCATCTTTTCATGTGTCTGTTGGCCATCTGGATGTCTTCTTTGGAAAAATATCTATTCATGTCTTCTGTCCATTTTTTAACTGGATTTTTTGTTTTTTGGGTGTTGAGTTTTATAAGTTTTTATATGTTTTAGATACAAACCCTTTATCAGTTATGTCACTTGCCAACATCTTCTCCCATTCCATAGGTTACCTTTTAGTTGTATTGATTGTTTTCTTCTCTGTGCAGAAGTTTTTATCTTGTTGAAGTACCAATAGTTTATTTTTTGCTTTTGTTTCTTTCCTCAGGAGACATATCTAGTAAGAAATTGCTACAATGATGGCAAAGAGGTAACACAGCCTGTGTTCTCCTCTAGGATTTTGATGTTTCCTGGAAGAGGGGGGTCTTAACAGAAGCTGTTCTATCCTGATCAGCCCTCCAGAAGCAAAATTACTCACTCTTTTCATTGTATTTTGGATGATTTAATGCTACTGAAATCCATCTGATAGTTACGCATGCACAGATCACTTCTGAGATGGTGCTGAAGAGTAAATATTGTAAAAGCATACTACCAGCCATCTGAATTAAAAAGAAAAGAAAAATTTCTCATATTAATTAGCCATTTAAAAATTATACAAGAACAATACTTAGTAAGAGGGAATAAACACCATTCATCATATCAGTCTCACATAACCATGATTACTTTTGTATATTATTCATAAGAACAAAATTTACGAAGTGCTTATATATATACCTTGCATTCTGTTAAGTACTTCTAGCAACAACCCTACAAGTTGGATACTTTTATTTCTCTTCTACATGTGACAAGACTGAAAAGCAGAGAGCTTACCTTAGTACTGTGGGGTGAGCAGAATTCTTCAGGGTTTGGTACTGAATGCTCATCTTTTCTCTCTTTATACTTTCTCTTTTGGTAAGACTGATGGCATGACTTGTGTTTTATGCTTTTCCATTTAGTGCACATACAATTTCCATGTTCTATTTTCTTTTGACCCCCCGTGTTATAGGCATTATTACATGTATTAGGTGGAGCCAATCTCCTTCCCTTCCCACGTTTCTACCATGGCCTGAAGTAGGAGTTTCAGCTTTAGGAGTGGCTTCTAGTGTGTCTCAGTGCTCCTTACTTAAAATTCTGCATTTGAGAAGCAGAGATTTATTTACTTGGTGATTTTATCCTTTCTGGGTTCTTTTTTCAGAACTGTTTGTCTTTATGACCCCAGATTCTGAGAATTGTCTGGTCCCAGCACCGGGAGACCTATCATTTATTTGCAACTAGGTAGATAAGTTTAATTCATGGAGGGAGGTATCAGCAGGCTCATTTTGGTCAAAGATTTAAGACTTACTCTCTAACTATAATAATCACAATGAAGCTGATAGTTTCATCTACATCTGCTTGATTTCTTGTATCTTATCTCAGTTGGTTTGGAACATGAAAGGAGAAAAGTGGGTGGCCATTAACTGGCCTGCTGTATTAGTTTCCCAGGGCTGCTGTAATAAAGCATCACATCTGCATGGCTTAACACAACTGAAATTTATTGTCTCACAGTTTTGGAGGGTAGAAGTCCAAAAAGAATGCATTGGACATGGGGAGATGGAGAGGAGAAGGGAGTTGAGGGAAATTGGGGAGAAGATGAACCATGAGAGACTATGGACTCTGAAAAACAACCTGAGGGTCTTGAAGGGGCAGGGGGTGGGAGGTTGGGGGAGCCAGGTGGTGGGTATTGTGGAGGGCACGCATTGCATGGAGCACTGGGTGTGGTGTAAAACTATGAATTCTGTTACGCTGGAAAGAAATGAAATAAAAAAGAATACTTAAAAAAAAAAAAGAATGCATTGGCCTTAGCAAGAGAATTCTCTTTCCAAAGTCTTTAGGGGAGCCTCTTTCAGCTTCTGGTATCCTCAAGTGTTCTTGGCTTGTAGTAGCATTACTACAACCTCTGCTGCTATGTTTATATGGCCATCTTCCTTTCATGTCTGTGTCCAGATTTCTTTCTTCTTATAAAGACACTTGTTATATTGGATCAATGGCCTACCATACTCTTGCATGACCTCATCTGAACTAATTCCACCTGCAGCGACCTGGTTCTCAAATAATGTCACTTTCTGAGGTACTGTGGGTTAAGACATATGTTTGTTTGTTTTTTTAAATTTCTTTTCAGCGTAACAGAATTCGTAGTTTTTGCACCACACCTAGTGCTTCATGCAATTCGTGCCCTCCATAATACCCACCACCTGGCTCCCCCATCCTCCCACCCCCTGCCCCTTCAAGACCCTCAGGTTGTTTTTCAGAGTCCATAGTCTCTCATGGTTCATCTCCCCCTCCAATTTCCCTCAACTCCCTTCTCTCCATCTCCCCATGTCCTCCGTGTTATCCCTTATGCTCCGCAAATAAGTGAAACCATATGATAATTGACTCTCCCTGCTTGACTTATTTCACTCAGCATAATCTCTTCCAGTCCCGTACATGTTGCTACAAAAGTTGGGTATTCATCCTTTTTGATGGAGGCATAATACTCCATAGTATATATGGACTTTTTTGGGGACACAATTCAACCCATAACAGTCTGTCTCTGCCTTGCCTCTACATTCATGTCCCTCCCATGTACAAAATATATTCACCTGATCCTGATATCTACAAAAGTTTTGACCCATTTTGACATCAACTCCAATGACCTAAATGTCCTAGGTCAAAAAGCCCCAAGTCTCATCATCTAAATTATCTTAATTAGCTATGGATGAGACTCGTAGTATTGTTCATTTCAGGGCAAAATTCTTCTCCATCTGTTGACCTGTGAAACCAGAAAACAAGCTATCTACTTCTAAGACGTAACTGGTAGGACAGACATAGGATAGATATTCCCATTTCAAAAGGGAAATATAAGGGGGAAAAAGGGTCATGGGCCCCAAGCAAGCTCAAAACCCAACAGGGCAACAGTTTAGATTTCTGTCTTCAGGGCCTGCTGAGGTCCCTCTCTTTAGGCTATTCTTATCTCAGCCTGTAGCATATGAAAGATGAAAATGTTTGTGACATGAAAGGCATTCCTTTTTCCTTTTTAATTTTTGCTTTTCTTTTTTATTTATTATTTTATTTAATTTTTAAAAAAGATTTATTTATTTACTTGAGAGAGAGAGAGCAAGTGAGAGCACATAAATGGAGGGGAAGGGTAGAGGGAGAAGGAGAAGCAGACTCCCCACTGAGCAGGGAGCCCAGGACCCCGGGATCATGACCCTAGCCAAGCAAAGGCAGACACTTAACAGACTGAGCCACCCAGAAACACGTCCTGGTTTTCTTTTATTTACTTTTGTAACTGAGGTACTAATTCTATACTTTATACCATTTTCCAACGGTTTTTAATGCTTATTTATTTATTTATTTATGCTCATTCATTTAATCTGTGATTTCTTTTTACACATTGGGAAAATGGAGCCCATTACTATTTTACTTGAAACGGAGAGCTCATTGATTTAATGTTACTTTATTAAGTTTCACCTTTTCCATGTTGCCTGGTAAAGTGATCTCCCATAAAATAATATTTTTTGCCTATACTAAGATTTTCTTCTCAGCTCTCAGTACTTTGACCAATTTTTCTTTTAGTGTATAAATATTATACCATTTTATTATAATGGCTTAATCATATATTTTCATATCTGGTTCAGCAAGTTGTTTGTCCCTCCCCAACCATTGTGTGGCTTCCAGACTTTCTTGGCACATTTCCCACAATCTTTTCCCCATCCATACACATTATACAGTAGTTTTATTGCATTCCCTCCCAAACCTTTGTTGGGATTCTATTATTTTTTAAGATTTTATTTATGTATTTGACAGAGAGAGACACAGCGAGAGAAGGAACACAAGCGGGGGGAGTGAGAGAGGGACAAGCAGGCTTGCCGCTGAGCAGGGAGCCTGATGTGGGGCTCGAACCCAGGACCCTGGGATCATGACCTGAGCCAAAGGCAGATGCTTAACAACTGAGCCACCCAGGAGCCCCCTTTGTTGGGATTCTAAATGGAATTGCATCACATTTATGTATTTATTTGCAGAATCTTGCAATTTTATGATATGAATTTGCATTTGAGAATGTAGTTTCTCAACAGTATTCAGTTCCTTTTTACAAGTCCTCATTATGTTTTTATAGCTTTGCTATTATTTTGATTAGGCATTTATTGTTTTTCCTACTTCAGTATCTAAAGTGGTGATTTCTAATACAAAGAAAATGTATTAGAAGCCTGGATGGCTCAGTTTGTTAAGCGTCTAACTCTTGATTTCAGCTCAGGTCATGCTCTCAGAGTCATGAGATCAAGCTCCACTTTGGGCTCTGCACTGGGCATGGAGTCTGCTTAAGATTCTTTCTCTCCCTCTCTCTCTCTAAAAAAAATGTATTAATTGTCTACATTTTTCTTTACCCAGATACTTTCCTAAACTGTTTTGTTTCAGTGGTTTTTTAGCTGAGTCTTTGGAGTATTCTAGGTATCCTATCACTTTATCTTCACATAATAATAGTTCTGATCTCTCTCTGAGGCTTCCAGTGTTTCTTTAGCTGGACTAAAAGTGATATTTTAATATTCCCATGGTAAAAATTTGGAGGGGACAGTTTGTTTGTGTATTTCTATACCAAAGATGACTGTCGAATTTGGCTGCATTTTCCATACCTTGCCCACTGTAACATACATCATTTACCATAGTTTTTTCATTTATATCTAAAATTTGGATCCTGTTGTTACCAAACTTGGTACTTACATGTGTCCAAACGTATTCGTTGGTGTCTGCATGATATGTGAAACAGGCAATACTTAGTATTATTATGCCAAGTATAGAAAAGCAGACACTTATGATGTTCATAACAAGGCTATAAATAAGCTGTAAAAGACAAAGAATACTGGTCATGGGGAGTATGAACAGGTTTTGATGAAAGAATAAGTCTGTTGTCTGCTCTAGAGCATTCAAGTTGAGATTTTTTAATCTGATTCTCTGTAATCTTACTGTGGTTGATATCGGGACTCTGCCTTAAATTTGTCTGGAACCCAACAGGAAAAAACCCTTTTTTAAAGTTTATTCAGCAAATAATTAAACAGTGCCTGCAAAGTGCTAAATGTTGAGCTAGGGGTAAACCCAGGCTTCTACTCAAGCATCTCACAATCAAATGGAGAAGACAGGAAGACAAACAGTTTCACTCAACAAAATTTCATAAATTTCATGCTATGAATAAGCCTCAGGTCCAGGATTTGCCAGTGTCTTTCCTACCCCAGTAAGGTCACCTTACTCCCAAATACCTTTCCATAGTTCCCAACTGCCTTCAAGATAGCATTCACTCTCTTCAGAATGGCACTGTGGAACTTGCATGACCTGTGAAGAGAAACTCTGCTCTTTTGAAAGGGGCTCCATAGGTTTTGTATGCATGCGTCAGAGGATAGTTATGTTTTAAAGAGGATTTTTTAAAAAAAATAATGGGAGACTATGGACTCTGAAAAACAACCTGAGGGTTTTGAAGGGGCGGGGGGTGGTGGGAGGTTGGGGGAGCCAGGTGGTGGGTATTATGGAGGGCACGCATTGCATGGAGCACTGGGTGTGGTGCAAAAACTATGAATTCTGTTACGCTGAAAAGAAAAAAAAATAATGGGAGGAAGGATGTGATTTGATGCCGGTCGACCAAAGAAAGAACTTAAGTGGGCATATTCATTTTTGATTGTCTAGCAAGTAGCCTCCTTTCATTCCAGGTACTCTCCTCACTGGTTTAGTTTTTATTTATTTGAATTCAATTAGCCAACATATAGCACATTGTTAGTTTTTGATGTGTAGTGTTCAATGATTCATTATTTGTGTGTGACACCCAGAGCTCATTACATCAAGGTTTAGTCTTTATAAAAAAAAGTTTATCAGACTTTACTAACAACGGCCAGAGGAGGAATGACCTACCTCCCTTTCGTCAATCCATAGGAGGCAGAGCCAGGACATTGTCAATGAAATGTTCCTCCCAAGGGTTGTGAATCTTGAGCAAGTAATTTAAAGATGAACAAAAGACTGGAATTCATTCCTAGAACTGGCAGGTGGGATGTCATGCAGTGGAAGCAGTGGGACCTTTGGATGCTAGAGAGAAAATATGACATCAAGTGAAGGTAACAACCTGGCCAGACTCTCTTTGCTGAAAGAAATAGCTGTTGTACTTTGGACTTTCAGTTCCTGGACTCTGGAACTTTCTGAGATCCTGTATATTTTCCAAGCTTGATCCTTCACCTCCTAGATGCTATGACCCTGGCTTCTTTCTAGTAGATCCTGTCTTTCCTTGATATAGCCAGATTCTGTTCACAGTGGTGAACAATATTGAAAAAATGTATTATGGAAGAGAGAACAGTGTATACAAAACTTCAGAAGCATGGGAAAGCAGAACTTTTTTTTTAAATTTCTTTTCAGCGTAACAGAATTCATAGTTTTACACCACACCCAGTGCTCCATGCAATGCGTGCCCTCCACAATACCCACCACCAGGCTCCCCCAACCTCCCATGCCCACCCCTTCAAAACCCTCAGGTTATTTTTCAGAGTCCATAGTCTCTCATGGTTCATCTCCCCCCCAATTTCCCTCAACTCCCTTCTCCTCTCCATCTCCCCATGTCCTCCGTGTTATTTGTTATGCTCCACAAATAAGTGAAACCATATGATAATTGATTCTCTCTGCTTGACTTATTTCACTCAGCATAATCTCTTCCAGTCCCATCCATGTTGCTGCAAAAGTCGGGTATTCATCCTTTCTGATGGAGGCACAATACTCCATAGTGTATATGGACCACATCTTCTTTATCCATTCGTCTGTTGAAGGGCATCTTGGTTCTTTCCACAGTTTGGCGACCGTGGCCATTGCTGCTATAAACATTGGGGTACAGATGGCCCTTCTTTTCACCACATCTGTATCTTTGGGGTAAATACCCAGTAGCG
>PISX010037553.1:0-10946 GCA_004024625.1 Mellivora capensis
TTTTTTTTTCTTTTTTTAAGGCGTAATTTACATATAATAAAATGCACAAACCTGAACTGTACTAGGACACCTCCAAGCCCAAGGCAGACATGTCCATCTCCCCAGAAAGTTCCCTCATGTCCTTTTTCCAGCCAATACTACCCTGCCCAGACAACACTATTCTGACCTTATCTGCATAGATTAGTTTTGCCTGTTCTTGAATTCAATGCGTCATTTCTAAACTAGGTAATCCTGCCGCGCTAGTAAGGGGCTTCTCTGAGTCTAGAGTTCCTGTGATCACATGTGATCCCACAGGATATGCCCAGAGCAGTCGTGTGGGAGAGCAGGGCAGAGGGTGGTCTGTGCAGCTGCCTCCCCAGACCTCCTGCTCCTGGCTCAGACCAGCATGACAGAGGCAGGGGCAGAAACCGCAGAGAGCTGAGCTACTGTGGCAAAGAAAGAGATGACGGTTCAAACTCCGGGCATGATCAATAATTGATGCAGGAAACATGACTCCAAGGGTGGGGGAGCAGCGCATGCAGCCCCGGCCCAGGCGCCTGGCATCAAACTGTACAGCCTCAGGCACTGACCCAAGCAAGGCTGTTCATAATTTCAACGCATTGCACGTGCAGGTTGTTCCATCTCCCAAATAAATTAATTATGGAAACTTTAAAGGATTTTTCAGAGGGAATCTCATTACTAACTGCACATTTTGCCCTCCCAATCAATAGACTTTTCATTTTTACATAGTAAGTGGGAGAGCGAAGGGGGTTTTAAAAAAGAACTTCTATTTTTCATTTCATCATCTCCAGCCTTGGCATTTAATGACTGCTCTGAAACTTCTTAAGCTCCCAATCCCCACTATGTGACTGTGAGCAAATTAATTATCCTTTCTGTGAATCCCCTTTAAAATACCTTTGTTTTTCCCATCACCATGGAAGTCTGCCATCTTTGTGTTCCATGAGAAACTCCTATTCATTCCACAAAACCCTACTGCACTCATAATGGGCAAGCATCTGGCATGGTGATAAACAGACCAGGCTTTGGAGTGAGATAGTCCTAGATGTAAATGCTACTCCAGCACTTACTAGCTAGGGCAACTATGGGCAAGGGACTTAAGTCTCAATCTTCTCATCAGTAAAATGTGATCAACATACATATCTCCTAGGTCATTCTGTGGAATAGTGAAAGCATGCATGTAAAACCACTTAGCACATGTGAAGTGTGTAAACCTGGTGATTCACAGACCTGTATCCCTGGGGCTGATAATACATTATATGTTTATGAAAAATAAAAAAAAATATTTAAAAAAACACTTAGCACAGGGATGGGTCCATAATATGTGTACAATACCTGTTGGCTATTATTATTTATTTATTTATTTATTTATTCCACAGTCTTCTGTGGAGGTCTACTTTGTGGCCATGACTGTGTTTAGACAAAAGCCTCCCATAAGCTACCGCCCCTATCCTAACAACATCTCTTGAGTCAGCTTTACTTCCCTGCTTTTTGTTCCTTCCATTACCGTGTGTGTCTCACTGTATATTCTGTTTGGTGGGTTAGTGGATTATTTCCCTCTGCAAATGCAGAGGTCTTAGAAGGCAGGGACCAGTCCCATTGGGCTTTGGATTCACAGAGCTTACTTAGCATGGTGTGTGGAACACAGGAGGTACTCAAATATTGTTTGAACTGTTGGCATTTAAAGTCCCATAATAGGGGCACCTGGGTGGCTCAGTCAGTTAAGCATATGCTTTTGGCTCAGATCATGATCCCAGGGTCCTGGGATCAAGTCCCACGTCAGGCTCCCTGCTTAGTGGGGAACCTGCTTCTCCCTCTCCGTCTACTGCTCCCCCTGTTTGTGTGCACACTCTCTCTCTGTCAAATAAATAAATAAAATATTTAAAATATAATAATAAAGCCCCATGATAGAGACAGGTACAACATCCAAGGAGCACTGAGGGGAAGCTGCCATCTGAGCCAAATCTTGGAGGATGAGCTGGAGTTAGTCAAGATAAAAGAGGGGAACTGCATGGCTGGAGAGTTTCCTGGAGTTGTTGCCACAGCCCCTGTGTTAGGGGCCAACTTGAGGCTCCTAGCTCTCAGTGCCTGGGAAAGCAAGGTTGCAGAACAGACCTTTGGAGCACTGGTGCTGGAGTCATGGCTCCAGGAGAGGCCCTGGCAGCAGACATTCCATGACCCTCTTCACCAGGCCAAGGGCTAGAAGGGGAGGTGGGCACCAGATCTTGGAGGAACATGGAGCAATGAGGTTATCTTGTTGGGGGAAGTGCTCCTAGAGGCTTCTAAGAAGAGAGATATGCTCAGACTTACATGCTAAAGTAGATCTCTAAGAAAGCCAGGAAATTATGGCCTGTCGGGAGGTATTGAGTCTGGGGGAAGAAGTATGAAAGTGGCCCATATGTGATTATGCTCATTGTCATATGCCCCAAGGTCTAGGAGATGCCAAAGAAATGTTTGCTGAGTGAACAAGGAAGACATATTGAAGAACCTAGCAATAACTTCAGGAGTAACAATGTGGGTGAGAGACACAATAAGAACATAGACCAATGCTGTCCAAGAGAACTTCCTATGATGATGGAAATGGCCCATATCTGAGCTATGATGTAGCCACTAGCCACTTGTGGCTGCTGAGCTCTTACAATATAACTAATGCCATCCGAGGACTAAATTTATTTGTAATTGATTTAAATGTAAGTAGTCACATATGTCTATCATAGTGCAGGCCCATACTAAGATTGAGAGAGCGTAGATAGAGAGGAAGTATCCCTCTTGGGGATCTCTTGTTTCGAAACATCTTAATTCCCAGGCTGTATATAGGTAAAATTTCTTTTTATATACTTTTTTCATCAGAATGTCAGTATGGGTTTCTGATCAGCATGGTGTAATTTCAAGTAAAAATTAGATATTAAGCAGGGAATGATAATAATAATTACCATTTATTGAGTGACTGTTGTATGCCCAGAGTGGCAGTAGAGGGTGGTATTTGAAAACAGGGATCTGGAGCCAGATGGCCTGGGTTTGAAAGCTGGCCCTGATAATACAAATTCTGTTTCCTTCTCTATAAAATAATAGTACCCATTTCATAAGATTATTACAAAGATTAAATTGGTTGATACTTATAAAAAGCCTATTCCATAAATGCCCAATACACATCAGCTACTCATGTGTATTTTACATACATTATCTCAATCCCTCAATAACTCTGCAAAGTTGGTATTATGATTTCCTTTTGACAGTTGTGAAAACAAGGCTCAATTAAGATTATTACAAGTAAAATATAGAGTCACACTGGTAGTGAACACTAGACCCAGGAACCAAATCCAGGTTTATCTAAATCCAAAGCCCTAAACTAAAACAAAGTGATAATATATGTGAGGTAACAGTTTTCTTGGCCATCAAGCAGCACAGAACAGTGCTCCATGAGAAAAGGTAAACAAATGCTCTGTGGGGAGCGTTTCCAGGCGGCAGAACAGAAAGGGGAAAGATAGGAGAAATCTGGCAGTATCTCTGAGTTCATTTGATGAATTTTGGGGTCTGGAAAGGCCAAGTGAGCCACAGTTTACAGGACAGAGTACCAGAAAGGAGAGAGCTCTATACAAACAAAGGGAGAGACAGAGAGGAGAGAAAAATGTAAAGACAGAGACAGAAAAGAGAGCTGTGAAAATCTCCCTGTGAAATCTTCAGCAGAGTCCTGATGCTTTGGGAGAAACTACCTGAGACAGGACTGTGTTCAGGGAGAATGTTCTAAAGGATCAAAGGCATCATCACCAAGCCTCAAAAAGACCAAGAATAACTCTTTTCCACCACCTTGCAATTTATGGGGCATCAGCTACAGGGCATCAGTAGTCAGAAGGTACTGCCTCAGTAGTAAGACCTAAAGCCTCCTCTAGTCCTGACTTACAAAGCCAAAAGTAAACTTTGAAAGGATCAAACTGCATCCCAGAGCAAAGATCAAGAATGGTTATAGGAATACAGATATATTCAGCACCCAAAAAGGTAAAATTTACAATGTCTGGCATTGAATCAAAAATTATCAGGCATTGGGGCTCCTGGGTAGCACAGTAGGCTAAGCATCTGACTTTTGATTTTGGCCCAGGTCACGATCCCATGGTTATGAGATCAAGCCCTTCATCAGGCTCCATGATGAACAAGGAGCCTGCTTGAGATTCTCATGAACACTGGAACATTGACAACACCAAATAATGGTGACGGTGTGGAGCAGCAGGAACTCTCATACATTGCTGGTGGGAATGCAAAATGGTGCAGCCCCTTTGGAAGAGTTTGGCATACTCTCACCTATGATCCAGCAGTCACACTCCATGATATTTACCCAAATGTGTTGAAAACATGTCTACATAAAACCTGCACACAAATGTTCATAGCAGCTTTATTCATAATTGCCAAAGCTTGGAAATAACCCAGATATCCTTCAGCAGGTGAATGGATAGATAAACTGTGCTACATCCAGACAATGGGATATTATTCAGCACTTAAAAGAAATTAGCTATTACACCATGACAAGACATGGAGGATCTTAAATATATCTTAATGAATTTATTTTAAATGCAAAAGAAAAGCCAATCTGAGATGGCTACATACTCTTTGGATCCAGCTGTATGACATTCTGGGAAAGACTAAACTATGGAAACAATAAAAAGGGTCAGTGGTTGCTGGGAGCTGGAGGGAGATAAATAGGCAGAGCACAGAGGATTTTTAAGGCAGTGAAAATACTCCTTATGATATTATAATGATGCATATATATCATTATACATTTGTCCAAATCAATAGAATATAGAAAATAAGGAGTGAACATGAAGGTAAACCATGGGCTGTGGGGGATTATGATGCATCAATATAGGTTCATCTTTGATGAAAAAAAAAAGGTACTATTCTGGTGAGTGATATTGATAAGAGGGGAGTGATGCAGGTGTAGGGGGCAAAGGGTAAAGTGTAAATGAGAAATCTCCATACCTTCCTCTCAATTCTGTTGTAAACCTAAAACTGCTCTAAAAATTAAAGTCTTATTTAAAAAAAATTAGCAGAGGGGCATCTGGGTGGCACAAATAGTTAAGCATCTGACTCCTGGTTTCAGTTCAGGTCATGATCTCAGGGTTATGAAACCAAGACCCACATCAGGCTCCATGCTCAATGCAGAGTCTGCTAAGGTTTTTCTCTCTCTCCATCTGCCCCTTCTTGCACTTGCTTGCTCCCTCTCTCTCCCTAAAATAAAAAAATAAATCTTTAAGAAAAATTACCAGAGATACAAAGAAGCAGGAACATGTAACCCATAATTAGGTGAAAAATCAGTAGGGACAGATCCAGAAATTATACCGAGGGGCTGCATGGGTGGCACAGTCAGTTGAGCATCAGACTCTTGGTTTCAGCTCAGGTCATGATCTCAAGGCAGTGAGACTGAGCCCCATGACTGAGTGCAGAGTCTACTTAAGTTTCTCTCACTCCTTCTCCCTCTGCCCTTCCTGCCCTTTTATGAAAGAAAGAAAGAAAGAAAGAAAGAAAGAAAGAAAGAAAGAAAGAAAGAAAGAAAGAAAGAAAAGAAGGAAAAGAAAAGGAAAGAAAGAAAAGAAAGAAAGAGAGGAAGAAAGAAGATAATGAACACTGGCAATAGAATTAATAGATTAGGCCATTAACCACCCAGAGGACAAAAAGTCACATTATATACAAAAGAATAAAGACAATAATCAGAGCAGATGTCTCACTGGAAACAACCTAAGTGAGAAGACACTGGGGCAACATCAGAAAAGTATTGCAAGATAAGAATATCAAACTAGAATTCTATACCCACCAAAAATACATTTTAAAATTGAAAGTGAAGTGAAGTCTTTCAACCTTGGCCTCATTGCCTTCCGGTTAGTAAATGTCCATTTAAGTTTTCTGAACTGCTTTTGTGTTCTTATTACTACATTCTCAGACCCCAGGTTAGGAACCACTGGCTTCCTAAAGGCATTCACATCTCAGACTCAGAAAAGAGGAAGGCAAGATCATCATATGGATCCTACTGAGACACTCCCAACATGATCTGAAGGCTAAGAGTTTGGCTTGAACTCCACATAGACCCTTCCCTGGGTAGCAAGACACATGAGAATGCAGTAAACTGCTAAACAGAAAATTCCTGACTGGGAAAATATGTTTATATGTTGTACAGTACAAAATGTACATATTAGAGGATCTGTTTTCAATACAAATCTATTAATGTTTAAGTGAAATAATAATTATTAATAATTAACAGTTAGTATCTATAATTTATTAAACACATACTATCATATTTTATGAGCCTAACATGATGTTATTACAAACCCAACCATGTAATGCACTTTTTAATATATGCAACACCCCCCCAAAAAACCCCACTGCCAATTAAACAACTTAGTGCTTGGTTAATCATAATTCTATTTGAAAGGACTTTTTAGACTCATCTCAACATGGACTTTTATCTTGCATCATTCTCATAGGTACACAAAAAGAAAGAGAGAGAGAGAGAATAAAGTGCCCAAGTTATTACTCAAAATGCTTACACTCAGTGTTCAACCTTCTAAGTCCCTTTTGACTCAGAGGGATACATATTTTTTCTTTTCCCATAGAATACCATCTTCTGTGCCATCAAATGCATTGATGATATAGCAGTTGTTTTTTAAGTGCTGTATACTCTGTCTCTGGGGGTATTCTTCCAAACTACTAACACCCATTCTGCAAGTTTTGGTGTACAATCTTTCACCAAAAAGTTGATGGAAGATTTTCAAATAGCAGCCAGGACTTAGAGTCACTCCTTAAATGCTCCTGGAATAACAACCAAGTTCATAGCTTTATGGGCAATGACAACTATATCTCAACATCCATTAGGCTGAGCTCCATTGTGATATTCCATTGATTGTGGGACATGTCCTAACTTTGGAGAAGTTAAAATATAAAAAAGTGTTCTAAGAGCCAATAAAATATAATATGTTTCAGGCACTTTTATTCATCACTCAATCAATATTTATTAAACTCCTGTGAGGTAAGAGATACTATGTTAGGTAATAAATTACAGCAAAAATTACATTGTAGAACATCCCTGGAGTCAAGAAACTACAGTCTCTATTAACTCCCACAAAAACCCTGCCCAGATGGCACGGATCTACTTATTTTATTGGTCAGGAAAGTAGTGGTGGGGTTTCAATAACAAACGAGGTCTTTTTTACTCCTAAATCTATATGCATTCCACTAAAAAACTAAAATAATGTATTCTAAAATTGACCTGAACAGAGATTTAGGCATTTCTACATAAAGGTTTTACTAATTATTTTAAAAAGGGACTAAAATAAATACCAAAGCTCACTGTATCATACTTACAAAGCATATACATTTATGTCTACACTGGCTGTATTCAGTTCTTTTTATAGAGTGCAGGGATAGACATTCTGAACTAAACCATTTTACAGTTACTAAAGGACATCTTGGATGTCACTATAGATAGAAAAGATATTTGTAATAGCTACAGCAAGGCATAAAAATTAAGAGCACAGCCTCCAAAGCTAGCTTGCCTGTGTCCAAATTGTGGCGGTACCACTTACCAGATGTGTGACCTTTGCAGGTTACTTATCTTCATACCCCAGTTTTCTCTTCTATAAAGTGGAGTGATGATGATGATATTTCCCCCCTAAGTTGTAGTGAAAGTTAAATGAGTTAATATGTATAAAGCATTCACTACAATATATTACATATAGTCAGCATTATATAAGCATTAGCCAAAAATATTATATTTAGAGTTAGTATATTATTATACCTAGATTGGTATATCATATTGATATAACATTATACCTGCACTGGTGCTACCTGAATTCAGGTGTTCAGAAAGAGTAACTGAATAAATCAGCAAGTGAATGAATGGATGTGGCTTTCACAAAGGGCATTTCAGGGTAAGGGACAGCACATTACCCCAACACCTGTTAGACATACACTCCATTCACCCCTGAGCCCACACATCAGAAGGTGAGTTCTTGAACCATGAGCTCTGAGGAGAATTCAGAAATCATTCTCTCCCGCACATAAAACTCAGTTCAGACCTTAAGATATTGTTTATAGAAGTTCAACTCTGAGTTCGCTTAACCTTGAATGAATATTTTAAACACTATTTTCTATTGTGCCTCAGAAGATTTCTTTTAAGTGGTATCAGAGGAATAACGTTCAATTAATACCGAATGAGTAGAATGGAATTGCTTAAGATCAATACCCATTTTTTTCTCCTTACTTCATAATTAATGGAGTGATGACTTTTGCTTTGGCAACTATGGCTTACTATGGCAGGGGTTGCGGGGACTCTGGGGGTGGGAGTGGGAGAAGCTGATGAAATCTACTACCTGAATAGTAAGTATTTTAGTCTCTTCTCGTCTTTCCTGAGGGCTTGTTTGAAAGCTTCTGCCTCTGCTCCAATTTTGACTTGTATTGCTGAGAACAATGATTTAAGCATTATGAATTTGTTTTACAGTGAACTGACATGTGTGCTTTTTGTAGCTTTTAGAAATGTTGAAAGAAGGAACCTCTTGGCTGCTGTCAGGGACCTCAAGAAAACTATGCTCCTTGGAACTGCCCTGAGAAGCTGGCAAACAGAGGACCACTAGGATGGAGTAGAGGAGAATGGAAAATGAACTTCAGTATGGGAGCATAAGAGGTATAGCCAGAAAGCCCAAGTACTGATCTGGTTCCTGGGTGTAGAGTAGACCCCACTCTACACACAGGGAAGGCCTGAAACTTCACAGAGTATCAAACCCTACATAGACTATTTTTTTTTCTGTACATACAGGCTTATGATAAAATTTAATTTATAAATTAGGCACAATTAGATATTAACAATAAGATAAAAGCAATTTTAATAATATAAGTCATGTGAATGTTGGCCCTCTCTCCCAAAATATTGTATTGTACCAAACTCACCCATCTTCTCATGATGATGTGAGATGAGAAAATGCTCACATGATGAGATGAGATGAGGTGAATGACGTAGGCAGGTGACAGGATGTCAGAAGGAGGATCATCTGCTTCTGGACTGTGGTTGGTCATGGGCAACAGAAACCAGGGAAAATAAAACCTCAGATAAGGGGAGGCTATGTACACAGTCAGACTGGTCTACCCAGCACCCAGTCCCTCTTTACTACCTTTGGAGAACCCCTCAACTCCCCCCTCAGCTTGGGGATTTCCACTGGGGTTGACCACTCCCATCCCTAGAATGACCACATAATTTATCCTTCAAACTGTGGCACTTTTTAAAGTAAAAGTTTTTTTAATTGCAGTTATATAATTTTGGAAATATGTATTTACTGACCAACAAATTGGTTTTATTAAATTAGTTGACACCTATAAAATAATTCTATTCAAAAATGTTTTCAAAAGTAAATTTTTTCACGCACTTAGGTGGTTCAGTCAGTTAAGCACCTGCCTTAGCTCAGGTTATGATCCCAGGGACCTGAGTCCAAATCCCGCATGGGGCTCTCCCTGTCCCTGCTGTTCCCCCTACTTGTGCTCATGCATGCACTCTCTCTCTCTGTCAAATAAGTAAATAAACTATTTTTTAAACTACATTTTTTTCTTAAAAAATATTCATGACCCTTACAGCACAATGGAAGAAAATTTTCTTTATATTGATTTTCTGAACATTAAAAATAACAAGCAGAATTATTCTTCTTCATATATCAAGTACTCCAATTTCTTAACCATATATCTGTCTCTATCACAATTTCAAAGGTACTTTCTAAGAATTAATGGTTTTATAATTTAAATGTTCTCATAAAGTTGTACTGTTTTTCCAAATTGCCCTTTATGTTTAATAAATTTGAAATTAAAAAAACAAAAAAAAGAACCTTTTTTGTTTTTTTTAATTTTTAATTTTAAATTTTTTTAATAAACATATAATGTATTTTTATCCCCAAGGGTACATGTCTGTGAATCGCCAGGTTTACACACTTCACAGCACTCACCATAGCACATACCCTCCTCAATGTCCATTACCCCACCCCCCTCTCCCGATCCCCCTCCCCCCAGCAACCCTCAGTTTGTTTCCTGAGATTAAGAGTCACTTATGGTTTGTCTCCCTCGTGATCCCATCTTGTTTCTTTTCTTCTTCTCCTATCCCCCAAACCCCCCATGTTGCATCTTCACTTCCTCATATCAGGGAGATCATATGATAGTTGTCTTTCTCCGATTGACTTATTTCACTAAGCATGATACCCTCTAGTTCCATCCACGTCATTGCAAATGGCAAGATTTCATTTCTTTCGATAGCTGCATAGTATTCCATTGTGTATATATACCACTTCTTCTTTATCCATTCATCTGTGATGGACATCTAGGTTCTTTCCATAGTTTGGCTATTGTAGACATTGCTGCTATAAACATTCAGGTGCACGTGCCCCTTCGGGTCACTACGTTTGTATCTTTAGGGTAAATACCCAGTAGTGCAATTGCTGGGTCATACGGTAGTTCTATTTTCAACTTTTTGAGGAATCTCCATGCTGTTTTCCAGAGCAGTTGCAGCAGCTTGCATTCCCACCAACAGTGTAGGAGGGTTCCCCTTTCTCCACATCCTCGCCAGCATCTGTCATTTCCTGACTTGTTAACTTTAGCCATTCTGACTGGTGTGAGGTGGTATGTCATTGTGGTTTTGCTTTGTATTTCCCTGATGCCGAGTGATGTGGAGCACTTTTTCATGTGTCTGCTGGCCATCTGGATGGCTTCTTTGCAGAAATGTCTGTTCATGTCCTCTGGCCATTTCTTGATTGGATTATTTGTTCTTTGGGTGTTGAGTTTGATAAGTTCTTTATAGATTTTGGACACTAGCCCTTTATCTGATATGTCATTTGCAAATATCTTCTCCCATTCTGTCAGTTGTCTTTTGGTTTTGTTGACTGTCTCCTTAGCTGTGCAAAAGCTTTTGATCTTGATGAAATCCCAATAGTTCA